>JACMIF010002451.1:0-18038 GCA_014805445.1 Diplogasteroides magnus | reverse complement strand
CGTCTCACCCTGCGACACCATCATGGTCCTGACAAGCTCAGTCAGTTGAGTGACCATCAGCACAAGACTCGCGATTGTTGCATCAGGGGAGGGGGAAGAGGCCACCATTGGTCGAGGAATGGGATAGTCACTTGACTATGTAAAATGACTTGACTTGAGAACTGCGGTTTCAAAAAGTCTCAATTTTGCCCCACTCATATCTTAATCCTCTTCTCTTACAATCCAAACAACCTCTATGGCTTAATGGTTCATGCCCCGGGTTCTCGCCCTGGCTCTTTCGCTTGCTTGCAGGTTCGATTCCATGTACCTCATTTTTGTTTTGCCAATTATGGAACCTCGAGATAAGAACATAGGAAGAAATATACATCAATGTAAACGTATTTTCAAAAACATTGCGCCTGTTGTGAAAGCTTGTCAATGTTGTTGCATCTTATTCTGATTCCGGTGTTTCTTCGTCGAACTTTACAGGTGTTATGTTGTTGAATGCATAACTTCATTCATATATCTCTTCATGCACTTATCTAGAAAGTTGGGGAGAAGTGCGTCAGAATTCAAAGTGGGTGTGAGTTTCGTTTCAAGAAAACTTCATTCACAACGCTACCACGAGCAACGAAGTGCAAATATTAACGGTAGAAACTGCCAACGCCTAATTAGAGCAAAAAATCAAAATAAATACTCACTAAAATAGTCATAATCGTTAAATTATTACTAACAAAATAATTTTTGCCCCAAGGAAATAGAATCTGACATTGTGGAAATTGTAGTTTGGTTAACCGGTATACGGTGAGGTTTAAACTACAAAATGAGACCGCGCGGCAGCGGCGATACTCAGTTTGACCACACCCTACCCTGTGGTTCGTTTCATCGTGAATTACTTGAACAACTCTTAATAGATTGGGCTGCTTTGAGTAAAAGGTCCGCTTTACGGCAGTTTTTATGCATAGAATATGCTAGATCATATAAGAAAACAAGTCTGAAGCTGATGTATCCGCAGAATATTGCTCGAGTTACTGATTGAAGTCATTTAACGTTTAGTGAGGGGCGTAACCGACTAAAAGCCGGATTGCAGCCACTAAGCACAGTATTTCTCTGACGATTTTTGTATTTCTCTGTGTTTAGTGGCTGCAGTTATCTAAGCTCCGTGATAGAGTGTCGCAAACGCCCAATCAATCGCCCACCGCATCGTTGGGCGATTGATGGGCGAATGACTTTTTCGTTGGGCGATTCATTCCTTCACATTTCTTAGAGGGCGGTCGCCCAATCATTTCTTTTCGCTACGCGGTCGTTTTGAAGGGGCAAATGCGCCCTCTTTCAGTCTACAAGAAGGGATTTGGCGCCGGCGAAGACGATAAGTATGCTAGAGTCATTTTCACTGATCACAAACGTTCACGGTAACATACCGAGGGCTGGGATGTACTTCAGCAGCAATTTTGGTCTCAGTTCAAAGATCAAACATCGTTTTTCAACTTTCGAAATTACCCATGTGTTGCTTACCATTCCATAGTAACATGAAAATTATCTATGCAACCCTGATTTTGTCTAGATTGGACATCCTCTGTTATTAACAATTGATGTGCGGTTGGGCAATTGGTTGGGCGATTGACTGCGTCAATCGCCCAACCTTTCATTCGCCCGACGCTTGGTTTTAAACACCGGTCATCTTTCGAGTAAATCATTCGCCCACGACCATTTGCGACAATCTACTCACAGACCGTTAGAGTGATTTCATACTTTGCTAGCCCGCCTCCACTCCGTGGTTGGCTATCACAAACTTCCATCATTTATCTTCTTCGGGCCTTTTTCAATCTGTCGTGTGATCGTTTTACTTCCACAGTCAATGCATTCTTTGATAATTTCGGAAAGCCAAACAAGACACCTTGCATCCTCAACAATTAAACTCTCTTTTCATCATTTTATGTAATGCAGTTCGAGCAGAAATTTTCACCTTCCTAACTTTCGGAACAATCTAACAATTATGAAAATAAAAGAAGCGAAAAATGTATTGATGAACTGCAATAGAAACAAAATTGTTTAAGAAAATGAAGGTCCTGATCCACCAAAGTTACCAGGCAAATGACTCATCTCATCTTGAAGACGCTTCTGCAAAGTCTGTGACACCAGATTCCAACTCTCCATGAACCTGTCACAGAGAAGTAAACAAAAGTATTCCTCTTTCTTCTAACCTGTCCATGCACCGCTGCAGACATTGGCGTTCCGAGTTACTCAATGAAGTACCAGGAGACGTAATGCACTTTTGTGTGCACTTTTCAGAAAGATCCTGAACATGATATTGTCGAAGATCGAAGCGCATGCATACAGTAATGAGATTCTGAGCGTTAGCAATCGCTGCCTGCTGCTTCACACCAGCAATGACCTGCTCCTGCTGTGCAGGACTGAGTTTCTTCAAAGCTTCTATGTCAAGAAGTTCCTCCATTCCCATACCCCTTAAAGATGGACTTACTGGTTAAATTCTATCACATCGCACCATAGACATGGTTTACAACACGTGAATCGATCGCTGAGGCCTCGCGTACATGCACTCAAATTTTAAATGCAGCTCAAATGCGTGTGTGAGTGCATGAGCGCCACTTTCTACAAAAACTTCTGAAATGCTAGACGCAAACAGCGCATTGAAATCGTTGTCGCGCGCGCGACAGACCTGAAAGTCGCACAGTCTTTCGAAATTTTTCACGCGTTTGCACGACGCCTTTTTTTTATCTTGCGCACTGTCGGCTAAATACGTTGTGTGGCGCCAGTGGGTTAGACTGGAATTATTAGTGTCGGGGTTCCAATCCCTTGACGGGCAATTTTTTCACTATATTTTATTCTTGCTTTCGGCGTCGAGCCCGCTACAATAAATGATTTTGCTATAAATACAGTGCATATAGAGCAAAGAATGTTGAAATGTCGGAATATAACCATTCATCCAATTAAGATGGAGTGGCAGGCTACTCACCTGTCAGCCAAATGTCTAATAACTTTGCTGCCAATGTGGCCTTGGACAGCAGTGTAGATAATCGTACCCGTTCTAAAAGAGAGCGACCATCGCGGAAGTCTACATGTAGATGTGTAGCTACACTGCAGTAAACATCCACTATCTCGTGGACATCATCACCGATAACAGAGCCGAGAGGAGACGATGAAGAAAGTGGTTGAAAGGCACTCGATTTCGGTGAGATACTAAAAGTGAAGTTGCATTGTTTGATCGAAATGCATGATGATGCCCCTTGAAAGACTGCATCTAATGGAAAGACGAATGATGTCTATGAGGAATACCTGGACACTTATTATGAGGGTCACGAGGTCAACAGTACCAATACACTCAGGCAGTTTACATCATTATTTTTAGCAGATCTTCTGTAAGAGTGGACTGTTTTGAATCCCCGCTAGTTCCCTGCCCATCAATGTTCTTTCCTGAGCTTTCTGGTTCCGCATATTTAAAAAAAACGATTTTCGCTTGCAAAAAGAACACAGTAATATCACCTTTATCAAACGCACTTGCATTTTATGAGACGTCTATTAACGGATTACAAACTGAGAAATTACGGTAGTCTGCGTTCATGGTCGTTTGATCGATTTTTGGCGCCATTTCCTCGACGATTTTCCGCGAAATAATTATTAAAAACTGATGTTTTATACTGTTTTGAACTGTTAATTCACCAATAGATGAATTGTCATTATCATGGTTAACTTATAAAAAGCTGACTACTCCTATAACAGATACGTCCGGTTTTTGGAAATATGGCGTCTCTTGAACCAGTTCGCGGATCTGGAATATTTCATCAAAAATCCTTTTCCGTTGAAGATGAGTCAACGTGAGCAGCGCATACGAACACCGAACAAGCGTTACAAGGAGGAAGCAGATGCTGATCCGAATCTGGAACCGGATGAAGATGTAGAAGTCGACGACAATGATGTATACAAAGTGATGCAACAGTTCCTCTCTTTTATATTTATTATTTTTCAGCAAGCAAATGAAACAATTGATTCCACAATACTTCGAAATGAGAACATGGATAACGATGCAGAACTGCATGATACTGACGATCCGAATGTCTTCCACTGCACTGAAGAGAAATCAACAGCGTTCTACCTCGACCTCCTCGGTATTAGACTAGCATATCATATATTTATAACTAACTTTGTTGTAGATAAAGCAGAGAGGGAAAATTTGGGAGTCTCGGACAATGTGGTCCTTCCACCTGCAGGCACATTGATAATCTTTAACATTGGACGATACACGAACAATCACAGACAAGGACTGGAATATGAAAAGATTCGGAGATCAATGAGGGTTGATGGGTACAGGTAAGGGGATTGTCACTTCACATTCTACAATACTCAATTTAGATTAGTAAATGCAGGAACGCACAAAGTCGCCAAGTCTGTCATGGCAGCAAGGTTAACTTATAACTCTTCGTCTAACTATATCTTATCATACCGAACTTTTTGATTTGAAATCATACAAACTGTATTAAATAATTGCTTTTTGAGGGCTATGGACCGTGTTGCATATCGATCATATAATACGCTCTACAATTCCCGTGATCCCCGCAAGATCGATAGTAGGTTCAAGTTAGTCATAAACATCTGAATGAGTTGATATTATGGAGTGTTGTAGGAGGAAAGAGTACTGGTACAGTGATGGCCGCTGTGTACTTTTCCATTACATTGGAGATGATGATCTGGCCAAAAGAGTACTGTAGTTGTCAAGGATACTGTATATGATCTATTACTATCAGATCACAGCTACTCCTCACGGGAATGCTCGGAAGAACTTTGTTCCCTACCAAAGGACGGATCCACTTCTTTTACAGGAAGCAAGGGAGAGAATCATGGCTGGTGCCAAGCCTGAAGACGTATAATGAATCGTTCTCGTCTCTAATCTGTATAATACAATATAGGTATTCGCTTCAATGAAGGATCGAACGGACCCTTCCCGTACTATCAAGAATGTCAAACAGTTGAGGAATGTTAAAGAGAGAATCGATCAGGAAAGAAAAAGGAAGGCCAGTGTCTTCTTCAACATTCATACTTTACATGACATGCTTCGTGTGAGTTACAATTGGATGGATTATATAAGATTCTATTTTTATAGTTCGAAGGCACTCGTCAACCATTCATTTACAACATTTCTGCCATTCGAATAGTGGCTACTTTGATATGCGAACCGTTGATCGAGGAATTCATAAATACTGCAAATTTAAACAGCAATGAAACATACACTCAGGTTGTTTTCTGTTAAAGGCGTAAATATGAAGAAAGTGTTTAGGTACTCTTTTATGATACTTCCTTAACTACTTGTGGATATCAAGTAGCTCTTCTCTCATTCAGACATGATATATTCGACGGTAAGTATCTCGACTTTATAGAGAATAATGTTTTGTTGAGATGATCCTCCTGTACCACTGGCTTTTGTCGTTGGAGATAATCTTACCGTCCGAGATCATGTTTCCCTATTTGAGGTACCCATACATCTACCCATTCTAGTATAATCTTATATGACTTGAGACTATTCTGGAATGTTTTCCACGACTTGGAACAATTCCACTTGCCCTTGCATCCACCATTCCTCTCAATCTTGAACATTTCTGGCCAGAAATGCAAGAGGTTATTTAATCTGGAAAGAGATTGGTTAATGAATGATGTTGAGGTACGGGCATGGAATGATATCAAATCACAACTGAAGAGAGATCTTGTTTCCACTCTTAGTCTTGCACCTGGAGATTGGAGGTAACGACCAATAGGAACATTTGATCTCTAATAGTTAGAGAATGTATTATCTTGCTCTCCACGCATGATTTGATTTCAGAAATGTAATGCGTGTCTTCGAAGAAATGACTGCAATGGAAGATGAAACGTCATTCGATAAGGCATGGACAGAATATTGATTGATTAGAAATGATTGAATTGTAGAAGTGGGAAACACTTCGTGGAAGACAAACGGCAGAAGTGGCAGAATGGATGGAAAAGAGTGCAATTCCTGATTGGAAGAGTTTATGTGCACCATGGACTCTTGAAGAGAAAAAGATCAAGTAAGACAATGATATCGTAATGACAAATGAATCTTGATCAAAAGGTATCGTGATACACGAGGTATAATGCGCATTCCCATTGGATCATTTGACTATCTTCTTTCTACAATGGGAGAATCAAAGGTTTCAACGCACATATTATGACAAATTGTCAATTTATACTTTTAAGATGTCTATAGATGGTATTATCGCCTCCCTTTTCTACTTATGCCAATTCACAATAAACGAAATGGAACGAGGATACTATCAATTGGGATCATTCACAATCAAGGTTATTCGTAATACTTTCAGTATTGTGAATGATATATTTGAGGAACAATGGTTCTCCCTCACAGATGATCCCGCAAACATTCCCCGTCAACCATTTGCACCTTATCCTGATGAGATTATCAATTTTGTTAATGAGGTATATTTATATCTTGTAATATATGAATTGCAATTCTATTTTCAGGTTGCTCTTAACACAACATTCTCTTTGAATAAGAGGAAACGTCTATCAATGGGAATCCACAATGAAATGGCTATGATTCCTGCCAGAAGACCAATGGAATGGAATGACAGTGCATAACTTATCCCTTCTTACATTACAACGCATATTATCCATATAACTATCATCCATGATAGTTCATTTAAATTTAATCTCTTTGTTCAAGCAGGAATAGTTAGTACCTTCAATCTCTGTAGTTAAAACTTCATATTGAATAAGCTTATTGTATATAATATAGCCTAGCTATTACATCCATTCATTTATTCTTCCTTTTCACGTTCATGTAATTCACGTTGGTCTCACTTCTTTTTATTGTTTCTTCAAAATAAATGACTAAATAATTGTGGTTGTTTTATGGAGTGCTAAGTGGCCCCATCCACTATAATGCCTATATAGCCCTCTTATGATACATGTTCCATTGTAGAGATGGCCCTTTCTGCCCGTGAACATCTTTCCTTACAACTCATTGCTTCACTTCCCGATCCTGTTCGTCTACAATTTCAACTTTCTTCCACTCCACCTTCCACCCATGTATGCCTATTTTGATTAACACATTTTAGTTTTATTAATAGGATGATGAGGAAGAGGATGACGAAGGGAGAGCTGATGATGGAGCGACGTTGACAAAGACACCTAATGAAATGGATGAAGTTTGTTCACAGGTAGAATATGTGAGCAATGTTGATATGATGTAATATCTTAGGACTTTTCATGGTTGGATGAATGTATCATTGATTGTTGGGGTCAATTGGAATACATTGCTATTGCAAGAGGATCCATTATTATGTTGATTGGCAAGCGTGGTAATTCAATCGGAACCATATTTTCTAAACCATTAAAGGTGACCATACATGATAGGTTTGTAAGGTACAATATAAGATTGCAGTTGGAAAGGGATGATGAAATATCGAGCATTCTTCTTATGGGTATTGCAAGTCGAAGAGTGCAAGGTATAACAAAATGAAGGAATGGTATTGATTGATTGTTGAAGGTTCAATTGACGGAGCCGTATGCATATTGGGAACGTCTGATGGATTTATCTTTGTTGTATCTGAGACATCAACACTTCTCTTCTCACACAAGTTCTCTACTTCACCCATAACAGCTATTCGTTCTTCTTCTTCTGACAGTTCGTATTGTATACGACCCTTCATTTCTATATCTCTTACAGTAATCCTGATAACAGCTACAGAGATCATTCTCATTCGTCGTCCTTCTCTTTTCTCTCTCGTCAACGAATTGCGGAAACACAAATCGAAAGGGGTGGGTCGTTGATATTTATTCTCATTTTATTGTATGACTTTAGAGTAAGACTGATCTTGAGTATTGTGTATTGACTCGAAATGGAGAAAGTGTAAATGTGGATGGATGTCCATGTCCTGTTGTTCCTACCATAATGGACAAGTATGCAGATTCTTCTCTATCCAACTTCCATGTAATAATCTCCTTTTGTTCCTAATTGAATGATGATTGAAGGGAGGAATTGAGTATAGAAGAGGAGACTATGTATGGTGGATGGCATTGAGAGATGAATTGGGTGCCCGTGGAATATGGGATAAAGAACAACGAGAAGGAGTCAAAGATACTATTCTCAAATGGGGAACACAGGTAAGAATGGAATTGTATACATTGTACATGTTATTGTTACAGTATCTTCCTTCATTCGTACAGAATGCAATGCTTTCACATGAATTGACTCCATTCGAGACTCGTACATGTAGAGAATGGAGGGAATGTGGAGAGTGTCGATTGTCCCTTTCCCTTCATCCTGCCCCCTCTCCCTCTCCTTTCATTGCTATGGCTGACAATCTAGCTAGAGTTGTATTGATGGATGTAAGTGATTAGTTATGATTGAATGAATGAATATGATTAAGATGTCATGTGGAGGGGAGATCATTCGAGTATGGAAAGGATACAGAGATGCTAGTTGTGCATGGATGAAAGTAGATGGAATAGAGGGAAAGAGTACTCTATTCCTTGTTATTCTTGCACCAAGAAGGAATGTATTGGAAGTATGGAGTGCTCCGAATGGAAGAAGAGTTGCTGCGAGACAAGTATTCATATACATAGAAGATAGATGAATGAGAAGATGTTTAGGTACGGGCTGTTGGTCTTATTCAATCTACAATGCATATTCTATGTCAAAGGGATGACGACAAGGAAAGTTCATCCAGATTGTATCTCATTGGTTATATGGGAAACATATTTGAGGTTTGAGAGAGAGATTGAGATGGAATGAAATTATTGATTAGATAAGTGTATCATTGGAAAGTCTACTTGTTATGAGTACTAATGATGATTCACACGACAGAATTCTACTCAAAGAGGTCAGTGTGTGTACTCATAATAGATTGAATGAGATGATGTTACAGATGGAATCACTCTCATTCACTTCTCTTTCCACTATTCTCACTCAACTAAAGACACGAGAAGCAAAGAGATCAGCCCTCTTATCCTGTATTCATACTGCAATACAAGTCGAAGAGACAATATGTGTATTAGAGGAACTGTCAGAGGTGTTATTCTATTCTCTTTCTATATCACTAATCATAAGTTGAGATGGAAAGTATCTCTTCACTCTCTTCTCCTCTATTACAACTTTGTCGTACATATCAGAGGATACTGTCACTATCAGAAGTGCAATCAATGGAGACAATGGATGATTATAGACTGAGAGAATTAATGCCTCTTGTATTGCCATGTCTTGTATGCACAGGTTAGTCTCTTCCTCTCTCCACATTCCAAAGTACTCTTTCAATTCAGACAATCAACTTGTTTCTCCTCTTTCTCTTTCCTCTTTCTTGTTATCTTTCAATCTCCACTCAACACCATTCAAACTCAAGTATTATTACCTCAAGTACACGTGACTACTTTATCGATTTACAGTATGCCTTCACCTGACACTTCCTTTCTCAATTTCCTTTTCCTTCCCTTTATTGAGGGAAAAGTGGAAGTGGATGAGTTGATATGCATTGCCACTTCCCTCCATATTTCTACAGTATGTCAATGGTATGACTATTTGATAATGATTCGTTCAGGATGAACTTTCTTCATTGATGACACAGTTCATTCTTTCAACTTGTTCATTGTCTCCTTGTCATCTTTCTCCAATTCTTTCACTTCTTCATAACCTCTCTTCTACTTCTCCAACCATACGTTCCCTCATTCGCAAGATGTCATTAGAGAGGTTTTCTTTCCCTTTGACGGTGAAAGTTCTCATCTTATTATTCTTTCAGTCCTCAAATTCTTCGTGGAGCTGTCCTTCTTGCTCTTCTTTCCACCAAAGGCACTAAAGATGAAGAGGGTGACGAGTTCGAAAAAGTTAGAGATGATGTGCAGGTATGCATTCATTCGTATTGTATACTGTAAGTTGTATATTGAAGAGAATGGATAGTTTACTTCGAGTTGCTCCAATCCTTTTTGAATTATCCTCTCTCATGACTCCATATTGGTCATCTCCTATTTGTATTGAAGTATTCCTTCAGACTGGACCTCCTATGATACGAGAGATGGTAAATGATTTGCCTTCTCTTCTCATAAACCCTTTTAGATTGCTCATTGGACATGTTGTGAACGTCTTTCACCCTCTGATCTCTTTTGTCATTCTTCATTATTGTCCCTTCAATCATATCTTCCTCTTTCACTTGATTCATCCCTTATCTCTTGTGATTGTGCATGGTTGATTCTTCGTGAATGGACAGGAAAGAGTTCCTTCCATTTCTTTTCTCTTTCTCTACAGTATGCCTCTTCAATAAGTGAGTCTTATAAGTGTAGATATAGACTAAATGTCTTCAGAGGACATGTCACTCCGTTGTGGATGTGTATCACTCTTATGGGAGAAATGTCTATTGGGTGCATTCCGATCATTGACGAAAGAGGATGGAAGAATGAATGAAGGAGGGGATATACATGCAAGACTTGTTCCAACTTATAAGATTGTATCTTAAGTAGAATGAGTCAATGAAGAAAAGACCATTCAGGCTGATTTTGTATCTTCTCTATTCTCACTTCTCTCATCATGTCAAGGTATTGAAGGAGGAAGAAAGAGGGCAACTCCTCTTATGGAAGAATGGTTAGGGGTATTGTTTGAAGAGGATTCAAATGAACGACAGTTAGTTATTGTCTTGTATTCTCTCATATTACTATCTATTACAGTATACATGGTGAAAGTGTAGTGGAAGTAGTCTCTCGTCAATCTGCACTTGATCCTCATTCACTTACTCTTCATAGACAACTTGTTGCTGCATTCCATCTTAAGGTATCACATAGTCATTGATGGTTGATAGAGTCATTTGAGTTGGGAATGGGTCGATGTTCAATGTCTCTCATTGATCTCTTTCCACTTTCAATTCAATCAGCACTCTTCACTTCACTCTCTAATCCAATGACTCTTCCATCAAATGTATTCTTCTATTCATTTCTTTATATATAATTCCATTTGAGGTTGATATATCATTGATTGAGAAGAGAATGTCTTTCATGGATAAGGCGTGTGCATATCCTTCATCGGTATTGTCTATCTCTTATGCAATAGTCATTGGATTGTAGACAACTCGTCAATCTCTTCTTTATCTTTGTCGTGAATGGGATACAATGGATATGCTTCATGTTGCTGTATCTCTCATTCCATTACTATCAGTACTATGATTACTCTTAAGGAATGTCGACAACTACTTCGTGAGAGTAAAGATAAGGAAGCGAGTGTTCGTCTTTCCCTTATTCCACCTTCACTTCGATCATCTCTTCTTGTACCAGCTATTGCTACTCGACTCAAACTATTGGCCAATGATCAAACCATTCTACTTTCTACAAAAGATGAAAAGTGATCCAATTTGTACTATTCTATCATCTTATTCGTTGAGGACTCTATCCGATCTGGCAGGAGATGAATTGACTGATTGTGCAACTCTTTCTTCTGTAACAAGTCTTCTATCTTCACTTATTGCTCTTTCTCCTACTTCTATTTACACTCGACAACTCACTCATATTACTTCTACCTACTTCGGAGTTGACATCTAGATATTATTGTATGGAGTTTTATTCACTTTTTTGTAACATTATGTACAAATTATTTTCAAAAGTTTTCTGTGATGATTTTGCATACTCTTGGATACTGGTTGTTCGTATTTGCAGGTTTGTAATAGCCGATATAATGAAAGGGCATTTGTCTTGCTCATATTATTATATCAGCTAACATATACACATATAATTGCAGATTAATAAATGCCTTGCACTTTTTAAAAATCTTGTTTTGGGAGTGAAGTGGTTCCAGTCCACGTGCTTGTATATTTTTGCCGAGAAAAGTGACTCTAGAACGTGGAAATAATGCTCGGCACGCGTGTTAGGCCTAATTTTACGCACATAGTCGCTCCGCCGTCCGGTAGCCGGACCTATGTAAATAAAGTCCGAAAGCGAACTCTAGTAGCCGCGATAGCAAACACCGTTCTTTTTCAAACTTTGTACGCGCGCAGCATGCCAATCCGGCAGGTTTTGTCGTCGCGCAAGGAATTGCTAAATTCTGGCTCCGCCTCTTTTCGCTAAACCCGAGGGTACCTCACCCTAAATTTGATTGAACCCCCCGCTTCGTCATGCGTTTGGATATTTATAGCACCGTTGTATGGCAATTTGACAGTTTCTATACAGCTCCATGCGATAGAGCATTTTCTAGTCAGAAGGGGCGGGCGCTTACCTGTGGCGCGCGGACAAATTGTTTTGCGCAAAGCTCTACGGCTTGACACGCAATGCTTCGGTTGGCACTCGATCTTTCGAAAATCTCTTAAATATACAGGTGAGGATGAGCTGTGAAGTGGAAAAAGAAGAAAGGAAAGTATCTCATCTTGTATTGGATGCTGGACCTCTCATTGATGGGCTTCAAATCCAGGTCAGATTGTTCATTTCATTTGTGCTGTTAGTTCATTTGATATCATCTCTGATAGAATTTATGATAACAGTTGTTATTACTATTACAGCCAATAGTTTTTAATTAATTAAGATGGGATTTATCGACTTCATACCGCTAATACGTTCATAGTTGCCCCTCTCTCCCGTTTTATTCGCAATAGCTTATTTGTAGGCATTAAAGTGGGCGATATCCGATTCTCTAATGAATTACGTTACTCCCTCACATAATTGTTTATTACTTCTCTTTCGAGTCAGTCGGTCGTTGCTTGATTTCAGAGTAAAATTCTAGGGTGTCGCTCATGGTGACTTTAGTGTATTAGCCGTGTCTATACTCTCTGAGGAGCGGTCGTCTATTGCAAGCAGAGACAACAGCTCTTCGGAGAGTAAAGACACGGCGAATGCACTAAAGTAACAATGAGCGACACCCTATAAAATTCGAGTCATTTTCTATTCAAATGAGAAGAACATTTGCTTCCTCGCCAATTCGGGCTATCAAATGCAGGGGAAATTAAGGATAATGACGAGGATAGCCGATCATTTGAGCAATAGATTGCTTGACTTGCATAAGTTTACGTTATAAGCTGATTTTCATATGAAAATTTCAAATTAACGAAACCGCTCAAATTGCACTGGCTGATTTCTAAAGAGGATTGTTGCAGAATCTGGCGGAACATTTTTATGCTCCAGAAGATGTTTTGAAAGAGGTGAAAGATTCCAAAGCAAGGAGGAATTTGGAAGTTCTTCCCTTTCATATTCAAATAAGGGAACCATCACAAGAAGCGCTCAGATTAGGTGACTTACTCTTCTTTCTTCTCAAATAAATGTATCGCTTCATTTGGAAGCTTGCCAGGACTCACGGAACATTCAAATTATAGGATATTTCAGCAACGGAAGGTGCAAAGAATACTGGAGACTTTCGTTCTCTGTCTGTCGTTGATATTAAGGTATGTTTTGTAGTCGTGCGAACATTATACAGTCATTGCGGTTCATACTATATGCTAAATCGCGCCAACGGTTTCAAAATTATTCATCCGTATATGGAATATTTGGTGAAAACGCTGCTTTTAGGTCATTGCTCTAACAATCGACCTCCATCGAGAAAATGGATTAGCAGTTACTGAAAATAACACGAGAAAAGCTAATGAGGAACTGAAAGATGAAGAGGTCAATTTTCTTGTTTAATAATGTAACTTGTGTTTTTGAGGTGAAGGATGGTCCTGCTATTCTTCTTCCAGATGGATTCTGTCCAGAAGATGTCAATCTTTTGAATCGTATGGTTCTCTAAAGTACTTTTGTCAGGTGGATTCTGATGACGATGAAGGTTGGATAACCGAAGAAAATGTTGAAGAAGCTAATGGAATGAATGTTGAATTAGATGAAAACCCAACGGTATCTTATTCTCCCCACGTTGTAATTTGACGTTTTTATTAAGGTTGCTTGTCTAACCACTGACTTCGCAGTGCAGAATGTTCTATTAAGCATGCAATTAGAGTTGGTCTCTATTGGAGGTCACTTTCAACCCTTATTCCATTGTAAAATCATATCTTGTTCATTTTGAGGGAAGCGTATCGCTCGTATTCAATCATACATTCAACGATGTCGGGCATGTTATCAAGTGTGTGCTGACAAGACTCGTGAATTCTGTCCGAAATGTGGTAATCGTTCTCTTCACAAGGTATTTCCTCCCTCCCTTGCCATTCAGTTGATCCTTCCTTGAGTGTGCTGTGTCTGTGGATTCAAATGGTGAACAAAGAGTTCATATCAATTGGAGAAGACTTGCTGTCACTAAGGGATTGAGATACTCAGTTCCTGCCCCTAAGGTAAGTATAGTTAACAGTATTATGATCGAGATCCTCACAGGGAGGCAAACATCATCTGCCACAAAAGATGTTCGAGGATCAGCAGATGCCACATCTGAGACCATCAAGGGGAGTATGTAATGAGTGCACAATAGATGTTTCACCCATTTCAGAGGTAGGACAGAGAAGGCATGGGATGAAGACTTTGCTGTCCATGATGTCACTTCTCGTGCGGCTGCATTAGGATTCCGTACACTTGCGAACCAATCGAAGAGTCGAGGAAATGTAAATGCAAAAGGTCCAGCTGGAAAGAGAAGGGGAGGAAAGAGATAGTCTGCACACATTCATTCTTTTTTGTTGTTGTTTTCTTGTTGACAGATTGATGATAAAGTTGTTTCTTTCTTTTTTGTGGTTGGGTGAATAGATTGGCGTTGTGCTCGCCGTGCTGTACTTACCGCGTGTATCTTGCCGGTCCAATATATAACAAGTATCACCTGTACATTATCGATTACCATACCCGAGCTAGGCTGTCCGATGATGCAGAAAAAATGATCCGGATGCCCCGAGGGGCGAAAAATAAAAAATTCAGGGTACCCATTAGTTTGTGGTTTCGGACCGCCTAATTATCATTTGTTTTCGGATCTGTTGTTGCCAATTTTCTAAAAGTCGTTTTGCCCCAACTTCGACTTGGTTCGACGTAGAAGGGTTAACTCAGATATGTTGATTGCGAAACTTCGAAGGGGTGAAATAATTGTGAAAGATTTCCGCAAAAGAAGGGCTTGAGATATTGAGGACAAAGAATCGAGTTAATTCTTTGGAATGCGTCTTTTGCATACTCGTCCTATCTCTGAGTCAAATTTGAACTCGTTTGGATGACTTATAAAAATATTAGCGGTCCCTAAATATAAATCTGGGAACTTTTGCCGAAGTGCGGAACCAACCTCGACGCGTGCACCCACGCGTTACGTCTCGCATCCACATTCACTTCATTTTGACTATCTGCTAATCGGTCGGCTACATTCTAGCTTTAGTGTCGTATTATACATATATGTTATTTGAGATGTCGTCATCTTCGAATGACTTGAACTTGTACATTTGTCATGCATGCCAGGCAATGACTCGTATTGCCTCTACAGACAGTCATTTGTTGTGTGGACAATGTGGAAGTGACTTTGTAGAGGAAGTCTCTGTAAGTATCATCATTTGTATTCTCTTATTGATTGATTGAACAGAGACTATCTCCTCCTCAAGTTCCTCATCCTCCTAATGATGAACCTCCACGAGAAGATGAACGAATAGAAGCTGTACTCAACAACATTATGCCTCATGTCATTCGTTATATCGGAGAAAGAACTCCTCATCCACAACAAATGCCTGCTAATCAAAGAGGTGAGAAGGAATGATGTAAAGTATGAAATGAGTGCAGTTACAGTAGGACAAGAGAGACAGGAAAGGCAGGATGCACCACCTGTTGTCCCACAAGGTGTGGCAGCCAGTCTGGAGGATTTATTGAGGCATATTGTTCAGCCACCAGGTATTTTCGAATGCACTTTATATAAGAATAGAATGGAATACAGCAACAGAGAACAGAGGGGATGGTAATTGGATAACCTCTCTCACTGATTCAATTCGATCCATTCTTGGTGGCGAAGTTCTCCATGCGGGAAATGGTGCTCCTACCAATGGCCCTCCTCCCACACACAATCCACATAGTACGGTAGAAGACCATTAATATGATAATTTGAAATATTTAGTCCCTCCCGGACAGGGGGCTGCTGCTCCTACCGATGGCCCTCCTCCCACACAGAATGCACAGAGTATGGTAGAATATCATTAATATGGTAATTTGACATATTCAGATAATGTACCTCCCAGACAGGCGCGGCTACACATACAGCTGAATCTACATGGCAACGGACCCTTCACGATCAACTTTGAAGAAGTATTTGGCCAACGAAGGAATGACAGAATAGACGAAGAACATCTGATGAGACTTCCCAATGCATCTGTTAATGACAAACATGTACAAGACGGTGTTCAGTGCACAACTTGCATGGAAACGTTCACCAAAGGTAAGGAAGGAAGTTACAGTAGGAATATTGTAGGAAGGGATTCATTCTAGTGAAGGGATACTGTATGTTTGATGAATATTGATTTGAGTGGGAGATACGGTGGCAAGACTGACATGTGGACACATCTTCCATTTGGATTGTATTCTTCCATGGCTTCGTCGATCAACAACTTGTCCTGTGTGTAGAAGTACTGTGGATTCATCTAAATGGCCACTCAGAGATGATTTGGAATTGGACTGACATTGTACTCTCACAATGTTAAATGTGCTTTGTCGCGGGTAGAATCATTCGCTAGATTCCTTCTGACTTCTATCCAATAGACAACATACTTGTATTTGGTATACTTGAGTTAGCGTCATCATATTGCAAACGGCAAACGAATAGTGTTGCACCACCCTTCATTGTAATTGACACTTCATTTGCCCTTATTTGTGTACATAAATGATATGATACACTTCTTACAATATGTTTCATACACATTGATCATAAAGATTAGACTGATTGATATTATGAATGGATTGCCAAGATGATGGAAGAGGAGGAAGAGTGCCAATCTCACGAGGATTACATGACATTAATCGCATTCGAACCTGCAAATCATGCCTATCTATTAGGTCGGCAACTGAGTAACTATTCTTTTTTTAAAGAAAGCTAGATTCCATTGAAGGACCCTTGTTCTGAAATTTATGGTGGTTGGTGGGGAGGGCGTGAACAACCTATGTAACCAGCAATACTTGATCTCTAAGCTTTATAAAAAGACCGCTGGCTCAAAAGTGTAAATTTCTGCAACAGTCATTGTGTAGTTTGGATTATTACATTTTTCCTGCAATGACCGACAAAGGTTATGAACCAACTATGAGTGGATATGATGGATGATAGTTGCGCGCATGACACCGATTTTTGGTTTCTTATCTACTCTCACTGCTAGCAAGATATTTCGCAACAAACGAAAACTGGAAAAGTCGCACCCGATGTCTTCGGAGAAATGCTACTCGTGAATACAAAAAGGTGCCGTCGTTACAAAGTACTTAAAATGACTGATGAGTAGCGTAATATCAAAAACAATTTGAGAATTGGTCATTGGTAGCTTGAGCCAGAAAGGAAAAATCATTGATTGATGTCTTGCTTTCTTGCGTACTGCGTAGTCGGCATGAATTTCGACATTTTCGGGAACATTCTAGCTTATTCTTCTAAGCGATATTTCTTACTAACATATGTATTGATAATTACAAGTAGGCCCGGCGCCATATGTTCCCCGACAAGTCATCACGAGTCTATTCAAACAACGAGCAGCATGCATCATTCTGTATATGACGTTCAACCCACGACATGGAAAGACAGAACAAATGGGCTAGCGTGCCTAGACTACAACATGCGAAATCAATCGATAACAAGAAGCTTCCATTGTCAGGGTATTTGAAAAATTTTCGTAAGCCTACGATATTTTGGTGGACGGAGTCTAATATGCTAAACACCGTGTTTATGAAAGTAAAAAATTTTTGCACAACAGTATGAGCATTCGCGTATAGATTATGGCTGTTCTGGGTAATATGTCTGTTTTTAGGAATTATTTATGAAATGACGGTATGATTCAGAATATTAGAGCTGAATTCGCATACTATAACCCATGTTAAATAAATCCAATTATTAGGTTGTTGCATAAGTCTTGTCACATTGGTTCATTAGGTGGTGTTTGCTAGCGAGGAACTCGTTTTAGGTATGGTCACCGATGCCTTCATGGACT
>JACMIF010002450.1:0-18042 GCA_014805445.1 Diplogasteroides magnus | reverse complement strand
GATGATCTCACCGGGTACGACTGCTTGCGACGGGAAGAAGACGGCGGACGAAGAGATGAGAATGAAGTGGAAGGGACAGAAGGGGAAGAAGGAATTGCAAAGTCGAAGTGAGTAGGAGTAGTCAGTGCTAGATTGTCCAGGGGAGTAGTTGGAGTGTTTGGGACTGTAGGGGATACTGTAGACGGCACCTGAATTGAATTGTTTTAATGTTATATAAGCAGTAATCAATAGATACCGTAGCTGGTTGTGGTTGATTGTGAGCCTTAGATGAATTTGTTGCACTGATAGTCACAGATTGTATCCTCACTTTAGTTCCTGTTCTCGCTTCCTTTGTCATATCCTGTTCCTCCTATAACTTGTACTTGTTTTGTAAAACGATAAACGGATTAGGAAATGTAACCTTTGATAAGTGAGCACGGCAGATCACTACATAACGACCATTCCTGAGAAGGCTCTTGAGGTGAGCGGACACCTCAGGCTTATGGGGCACGTGCATTCGTTCAATCAACCATGCGAAAGGTTCTTCTTTGTCCGAGACTTTCACCCAATCATTGCTGTATAGTGCACAATAGCCGCATTTGCGGCTTTCCAATGGGAGCATCTTACCCTGCAGATTATTGTGACAAAAGACAACGTGAAAGAAATAGAAAATACAACGAGAAGAACGTGTTGTAAAGGTGAAAAAGGCCTAGTTGGCAAGGTTCCAATGATTTTGGAAACTTCTGGAGATCCAGTTAGGATTAACGTGGGAAAACAATGGGTTTTAAAATGTTTCTTCGAGTGCGAAAGTGACTATTCCGAGTTTTATGATGGCTGCTGAGACGAGGTACTCTCAACGATGTGTGGCTGAGTGGCTGTGCGCTGGCACTGCGGCTCAGATATCACCGGTTCAAACCCGTGCAAGTGCAGGATCTTTTGCATAATTATTCCTCAGCTACTATGGTTGGCAATTTGTGTACGAAATCAGTTATGTTTCACTGGTCCGTACATCAGTACAGTTATTGATTCGAGAACAGCTACCGTGCCAAACCCCTTCTTGGAGGGAATTCAAACGTGAATATTGGCGCCCTGAACAGTCCCTTTAAAGCGGTAGTAGAGTACATTTCTGATTCGTCTAATCTACTCGGCACTGTTGTCTATTGTACGTAGAGGCAACGGCTCCTCGGGGATTAGACGAATGAGAAATTCACTTAACTGCTGATTTAGAAATCCTAGTACCAAGTATATAGAGAAATGAAAGCCGTTCCCACTACCTTTAGCGTCTTCACTCTGTCGACAGTGGACGGTTTGATCCAGAATTTGCATGCCACCTGAGCGTCACTATCAGTGTTTTTTTTGGATTTTTTATTTTGCGAACCACATTCGTTGTGCCATCTTCAACCAATATTTCATCGTATTCCGTCGGAGTGGGCCTAAAGTGGGGAAATGTTATGGTTGCAATCTTTGTTGCCAGTGAAGTGCATTTACGACATTTTGAGTTGCTCCGTATTTGTGAATTCACTCTTTTTCACCGATTATCGATAACTTTTTTTAAAAACAGTCCTCCATAATTGTGTTCACTTACCATCCATCGTACTTCTTCAATTCCTCAGCGATGTCCATCTCCACTGCGTGTTACTGTAATAACCTTAATCTTGGCCACTCTTTAAAAGTTTGTAATTTTTGCAGTAAATATAATCATTTGCACGTGGAAGGTTCAAAATAAATATGGGAATTAAATTTTGGTGATAGTCGCCGTTTAAACGAAATACCGTGGACGGACGAAGAACGGTGGAAGGAGAAGGAAGATGACGGAGAAGGGACGACCGCACGGAATGGGAGCGGGGAGAGAGAATAAGGATCAATGAAGTTAATTGTTTTGCATTAGTCTTTGCAGAGTGAATCCCAACGTTCATTGAGCCTCTATGTGCTCTCTACCGTGCGGTCGTCTTTATGAGTCAGAAACGACAGCGCGATTGAGAGCACAGAGAGACGGAATGAACTTTGCGAGTCACTATGCTAACACTGTTTTGCATGCTATAATTCGTTTTTGGTAAAAGTTCGACAAAACAACATTAAAGAAGCCGTCCGGGGAAGTTGCGGTTGCTCTTCCAGACGGGATAATCAATAACTTTTTCTCTGTGTCTATGGAATTTCCACGCTCTCTCATATCGATTATCCCGTCGGGAAGCACCTCCGCAATCTCCCCGTACGGCTTCTTTAACGACAGCAATTGAGATCAGCAGAGCGATGGGCAGCGAGATAAACACTGCAATGCAAAGGAAAGTACGCATAATTCACAGTTTCAACAGAATTGCCTGTCTCTGCGAACACTTCCCATATCAATATCATACTGACATTCTGAAGTCTCAAAGGGCACGATGCTAACGTCTCAAGTAGTATAACTGCCGATCTTACACCGGAGCAATAGATATTTTTCTCTGTACATTTGTATTCTTTTTGAATGTCGTGCGAATTCATTTTTTTAATCGAGAAAATTTATTTCATAAGAGCATAAAAATTTTCTCAACAAATACCATTTTGCGTTGAATGGTTGTAATTAAATCACCATAAGCGGTAGACATTTGGAGAAAAAATTGGGGGTTATATACAGCGTACATGAGACTTTTTGCCTTTATATATAGAACTAACGGGAGGACCAGGAGTCTTGCATAAAATATGGAGCATGATTTCAATCAATTATAATGTGCTTCGTACTTAAATGAAAGTGCCGAATCATTGATTATTTTCAAAACATTGTCTCAATTGCCATTATCCTCTTTTCCTCCTTCTCCTTCTCATTCGATGGCCTTTCCACTAGCCATTTCTCATTTCCACTCTTCATAACACGAGTTATCACCCGTTCGAAACCGTAGAGGATGTTGTCATCGGAGGGAGGACTAAAATGAAGACATTAGTTGCCAAATTATGTTGGCCTCTTCATAAATTTATATGTTTCAACAACTTTTCCTGATACTGATACCGATTTGTGAAATTATAAAATAATCACAAATATTTTACTGGATTACGCGTTTGTCAGCATCACATGCATGTGATTTTTGTGAAGAAGAGCATGAAAATGTCGTACCTGACAATGGTGGTCGGCCGCTGGGTAGCTGCAGCGGTCGTAGCAACCATACGAGTATCAGGGGCACGAAGCAATTCAGGGAGGCTGTTCGAAAAGACACTATATTCGTCTGCGACCTGCTAAGGTAGGCATTGGAGGACGTCCGTACTATTAAAAACATACCGTGAGTGAATCGGAAATCGACTGTCGATCAATAACCTCGAATGAATCGATCTGTTTCTGGAATGAAAGTGATAACAGGAGTAAGATTGGGATATGAACTGTGTAACTATCCATGACAGATAAATTCGACGAACAAATAATAGGATGTCGCAAATGGGAACGCTTTTAGACCGCTAGGAATGACTCAAGATCAAGTCAAGAATGAGAGTCTCAGCCATGACTGCGATTCCCGTTGTACTTTCTTCATTTACTTTTCTTCCCGGGAATTTCATTCATTCCAAGCCGGGACTCCCAAGAGAGTTTGCGGCACCCTAACAAATACAATTTTCATCAGAGTAGTTTTGAGCTTGAATGGTTTGATTGAGTACGGGTAAACACAAAACAATAGACCGGCATGCATTTGACTTGTCTATGGTACCTCAAAGAAAAAAGACGCAGAGGTTTTTCACGAATTGGCCTTCAAAAACGTTTTTAAAACGCACATCGATGAAATAGAAGCTCTTTTCGTCCTCATCATCCTCTTCTATCTCGTTACTCTCCTTCTCATTAATTGCAGGCACAAATGTCTCCAGTTCGTCCACCGGATGCTGAATTATGAGCTTATCATCAGTAAACTCCTGAAAATGAAACCAAAAAGTAACTCTTCTTGAAAAGTTACTAAGGACTTGTGATTAAAGAATATTTTTTAAAAAATTGATCATATTCGTGAAATGGCCAATAAACATGAATATTAAAAAGCTCACTTCGAAGTAGCAGATGCTCTTCTCGTCATCCCCTTCCTTCTCATTCTTCGTCTTTTCTTTGATTCTCTGCATGACCGACTCCAGTTGCCCCACCTTATGGGCCAGAGTCATGATGAGGTTGTCAACATGGTCGGCAGGCCCCTGAAAATGAATATATATTATGCATCTGTACTGAGCTGTTGTGCCAGTCCATTTATCTCCCAGTTGAAACATATTACGCAACGACGAAACAGCACGTATAAATGAGAGACCAGATTAGCATCCAAGTGTGAGACGCGTACTAGGAATAACAGTTCATATAGGATGCATAATAAGAATGGAAAGAAGAAGACAAACTTCATGAACTGACCATGATTTGTCGCTTCTTCTCAATCTTGGTCATGCTGTCCTGGGCAGCACTGAGGCTTCGACAGGCCTTCGAAAGATGCAAAATGGTTTCCATCTGAATAAGGAACACTAATTCAAATGTCATAAGCACTCTGGATATGAACTCCACACTCAGCAATTGTTTGTAGAACTAGACTGTCTACTGACCATGCCGTTTTACCACTATGGAAAGTAGGGTTTCTAAATCTATAATAACGAGAATTTCCCATTCGTCTAACCTCCGCGGAGCGACTGTCTCTACAAGCGATAGACAACCGGTCGGAGTGGATTAGACGCATGACAAATGGACTATACTATTGATTTAGAAAAACTAATGTATAGAACTCCTAATTTGAATGATTTCATGAAGACGGCGAATCTTGTGGAACTCGCTCATTCCTTCCATGTTGATTGCAAAGTATTGAACAAGAGAAGAGAAGAGTCTTCGAATTGAGTGTGAATGACTGGAATTGATGCAGAAATGACCCATGTCAACTTAGGGGAAGGAACCACGAAGAGGTCATTCCGAAGTCAAACTATTAGATGAGGAATTGAGACAAGGGTAGCGGCGCCGGCGGGAACAGAAACAGGAAATAGAAAAATTGTTTGATTCCTATCATCTTAGGAAAGAGAAAATTGAAGAATAACTGCTTGAGCAAAATTAAGAATGAACAAAAGAACAAAAAAGCCGAGAAGAATAAGAACAAATTTGCGGCTTTAGAACTCCTGCAGGTTACATCTATGTTGGAGTAGAAGCCTGTGTTCGTCTGTTTGACCACAAGGGCGTCAACAATATGGGGTGAACGACATTTGCGTCAGAACGGTGAAATGGGCATGGCGCAGCGAAAATGTGCTCGTCTGTCCAATCCATCATTATGGTTCAACTTTCCATCCATCGTGCTCTGGTCCTTCACCCAAATAAGTTGAATAAGTTGATACTAGGGGTTCTAAATCGGTAAATTTGTCGCCATTCTTCTCCGCGGCGCGGTTGTCTCTCATCGGAAGAGACATCAGCGCTGCGGAGGAGAATGAAGACAAATTTAACAAACCCCTAGTTGAAACTAAGGAACGAATTATGGAATTTCTAACCTCACCAATCTTACCAAAACCAAACCTAACCCAAGAGTATTGTTTTGCATACTTGGACGTTTGATCCGTTTTTGGCAAAGGTACAAGACATGTGTGAACATCTTTATTGCATCTTGAAATGTTATTTGATAATGAAACTGGAATCAACACGCTCCTCTGGGTATCCGGGCATCAGCAGAAGCAGCCTCCTCTGTCTTGAGAGATGTTGCTGGAATTCATTCCTTCCTTGTATTCAGCCTTGCTTTCAGGAATGATCTGCAAATGATGTTTCTCTCAGTCAAAAGTTCAACTTATCACCTTGGTGACTTCGCCGATGCAGTCGACTTCACGCACTTTCCTTTTGGAGCAGATTCCGTGAAACACCTTAAATGGTCCATTGCTCACAGAGAAGAAATATGAAATTTACGATTCATTCTGTTTGTCTCATCTTCCCGATTGTTTCTCGTGTGAAGATAGCGCAGCTCTCACTGAGCGAGACAAACAGGACGAATCGTTCGCGAAGCGCATGTGAATCGTTCTGCCTACCCTAGCACACATGTATTATGTAATTGTTTTGTTGAAATAAATAGTACACAGCAATGTATTCTGTACAGCAGGTTATAAAACACTGACCCATCCAAGCTCTGATGTTTGTGGATCAAGCCAAATTCCTTGCTCATTTCCGCGTGGAATAATCTGTGACAGCGATTATAGACAACTGTGTATCGAGAGTCTTCCTACCCCTCTCTGACTTTATCTTAACGGAAGACAAAGCATTTTCACTTGGCAGTACGTTTCGTACACGTTCGAACTGAAATATCCATTATTGAGTAAGCAAAACATTAGCTTCTATAACGTTACACAACGTGAGAATAGGGTAGTTATTTGGACTTATCGTTATCATTGTCAAATTTTTCACTTATGCATATTGAACTGATTAGGGGAACAAATAGAATTTTATTTGTTTGATGCAATTATATTTAATATACATACATATTGACACTAGGACGGCGTTTCCATCAATATGCTTTTCGTGCTCTTAATTGGTCATATTAAAGGAGCCGTAAAGGGAGATTGTTTTGCATGCACTTCTCTCCAATTCCCTTACTCTCTCGTTGCCAGAGTAGACCGCTCTAACGACGAGAAAGTGAGGGAATGGAGAGAAGTGATCCCGAAAGTGCAAGCAAAACAATCTCCCTTTACGGGCTCCTTTAAATGTGAGCCAACGGCGCGGAGGCCGAAATAGTTATTATTTGGCACGATCGCTGGACGAATGATGCAGAACTCACATGGGATTAAATCAATAATAAAGTACATTTATCATTCTTCTAATCTCTGCGGAGCGATTGTCTCTATAAGCGAACCGCTCCGATTGAATTTGAAAAGTAAGAAATGCAGATCACTATTGATTTAGAATCCCTAGAACTCACCATGCAGAGCAATCTTGCCCCGGCGTCTTCAATCCTGCTCTTCAGTCTCTTCAGATGGACGAGATTTTGCTATTCAGAATAACACAATTTAGAGTAGTTAATAGATAAATAGAGTAGTTAAAGGTACAGTCCGGGGCGCCGAATTCTATCGCAAACTGACTTTAGACACGGTAGAATTTGAATTAGCTAAATCGTGAATCAGATGGAAGTTTGATATTGTGGCTTCATAGTGATGTCTGTTCCTTGCTCTGAATGCAATCTGCATTCTCTATTAGCCCATTTTAGTATTAATATGAGAGTAAAGCTCAATTGAAGGAGCTACCGTGACTAAAATCAGTTTGCAATACTCGGTGCCCCGGAGTGTACCTTTAATAGATGGAATAAATTACCATCCACTGCCATATTGTCTCCCTCGCCTCATAGTTTCTCACTAGCTATTGCTAATTCTATGTCATAATAGATTACTTGTATTAAATTATACTTTTAATGTTATTACTGATGGCCTAGTTGTCATCTATTTTCTCACTTGCCAACGATCGAAATGCTATTATTGTCTATCAAATTTCTTCACATATTCATAGCAAGCGATAAACAAATTTCGTTATGTGTAGATATCATCACTGCAAGAGAAAATGCCAATTCTACCGTTCTGATGATATGTCACAATTAAAAACTCACATTGTACGTTTCCATCTTGTCGAACATTGTAGATTAACAGTAACCGTTTTCAGTAGGTCTTATTGGAGTTTGAAAAGTCTTCGAAGACGGTACTCTTGTTTAGGAAGAGTGAGGGTAGACGTCCGTTTAGGGGACAAAAGGGAAGACTAAAAATGAAGAAAAGATAAGAATGGATGGGAAGAAAGGACACTTTGATTGACGCGTTCAGATGAAGAGAACAAGTGAAGAAGAGAGACGGAAGGAGAGAGGCAGGAAGAAGAGTGGAGCAGGTGAAGAGAGAATCGAGAGAAAAAAGCTGCCAACTTTTTGCGATTAGACTATGTGAAGATAGCATCCGGTCAGGAGAGGGGCCAGGGAATAGGAGAAAGGATGGAAACAGAAGGGATGAGTCGTTGAGGTGTTACATGTAAAAGTTACTGATTGGTGTGGGGAATCGAATATTAGTGTTAGCAATTTCAGTTGCCCGGTCGTCTCATGTCATATAGAGAATATTGCACGGGGAAGGGTATGAGGAAGAGTGAACCGAATATTCGGAGTATGGTGAAATGTGTACTAATTTCATCACGTCGGTATAAGAAGCAAACAATCTTTATTCTCGACATGCGACTTTTGAGCTCCCTTTCAGCTGCGTCCATTCTTCTGTCGAAATAAATGAGGGATCCTCCGGCTGTCAAAGTCGAAATTCCAGCGAGAATGAGTGCGACAGACTGAATTGCTGTTAGTTCTCGGAGTAGGAGGGAATTGGAATTACCGTAAGAGTGATGATTTCCCGCTTCTTTCGAGATGCACAAATTTCAGACAGATGAGCAATTAGTTCCTCGCGCATACAGTCATCCAGATGATCGAGAGAAATATGGGAGACAACATCGAACTCAATTGTTCCGTTTTGCACATTAAAGAAGTAAAAAATGGAGAAATTCTCGTTGGTCAAAAATAGTCCTGCACGGAAATCCCTGCGGAATTTCATTGGCGGTATGGTAGTCATACCGTAATCTTTTTCTTTTCCATTTCACGTGTCAGCCGCAATTTCGAGCTTCGTGGTTTTATTTCTGTGTTTACCGCACTCGAATTAGTCGGAAACTATTAAAAAAAACTTTTAAAAATTGCATATAAAACTAACTATATGCAATTATTTCTATTTCTCTTGCTCATTGATCGTCTGTTCTGCAATACTGGAAAAGGGGGAAATTAATATAGAAGCGCATATTTACTTGGTTAACCAAATAATTCCGAGTAGTAACATCATATGCAATACGAGGGCAATGGCAGGAATTCTGTAAATTAAAGTTAGCTGCGACATGGTATAGGGTACAAATTATGGTGTCTCTGTCATTGATTTTAATGCAATTGTCATTCTTCCAATTTTCGCGGTGCGGTTGTCCATCACACGAGAAAGATAACCGCTTCGCGGAGATTAGACGGATGACGATTGCACTAAAGTCACTAATAGCGATACCCAACCAAACATGGTTGAATTCTTGGGGCTACTGATACAATTGCCACACGTGGACACCTTTGTTGGCCATGTAAGAAAGTGCAAGAAGAAATGGCGCCGACTGAATAGGCAACATCTGGAGTTGTGTCCAGTCGTCGCATTTTGCCGCTTTCATTTCACTTACATGTTTCGGTTTATTTATATTGTTACATGCTTTTCAGTTGAAGTAGGTCCATAGTTTTTCAGAATAACACCACTTCGTTATGTACTGTATCATCAGTGATACTGTAAGAGAAAATACAATTTCTACCGTTCTGATGATATGCCACAATGTCTAACATCACACGTTTGTATCGATTCTATTTTTTTAGCAAACACTAACCATTTTCAGTAGGAGTCGTTGAAGTTTGGAAAGTCTCTTATTTATGAAGAGTACCTGTTCGCGTCCGTATAGGGGACAAATGGAAGACTAAAATGAAGCAAAGATAAGAAATTCTTCAAATTCAATCAAAGTGTCCTTTCTTCCCCTTCATTCTTATTAAGAATGAAGGGGAAGAAAGGACACTTTGATTGACGTTTTCAGATGAGAGACAAGAAGGCAGGAAAAGAGATGGAAAGAGAGAAGGGAAGAGGAGTGTAGTAGGAGGAGAGAGAGAGTCGACAGAAAAAAGATGCCAGGGTTTTGTGATTAGACGAGGAATGTGGATTGGAGAGGGGTCAGGGACTAGGAGAAAGAATGGAAACAGAAGGGAAGAGTCGTTGGGGGTGTTACATGTAAAAGTTGCTGATTAGTGTGGGGAACCGAATAATAGTGTTGGCAATTTCAGTTGCCCGGTCGTCGCTTGTCATATAGAGCAGACCGCACGGGAAAGGGTAATGAGGACGAGTGAACCGAATATTCGGAGTATGGTGAAATGTGTACTAAATTCATCACGTCGGTATAAGAAGCAAACAATCTTTATTCTCTGCAAGCGGGAATGATGCTTATGAAAAAATTCCATATATGTTCCACGTTTTGAGCATGCAAGTTGCAACTCGACACTCTCGTTGATCGCCTCCTGCTGCAAAAGATCGATTGTTTGGAATCAGAAAATGCAAGGCCGGGCATTGCGCTATTGTGGTAATCACATTCGCCATTTATTCGTGGCTCAATTGTCTACTATATTGCACTGCAGCGTAGTTTCTATATCCACGATATTTAAAGTGCTTTCTCATTCGTTTAATGCACTCGATGCGGTTGTCAAGCGCTAGAAGAGACAACAGCGGGGATCAGTTGAATGAGAAATGCACTTTACTACCGTTTTCGTGAAATCTAACATACACATGGACCAACCATCAATGGTGTTCGTGACATTCCCTGTTTCTAACCGAATCGACAACTCAATTCATCCTCGGTTGACTGTTCTGCCATATCCGGCTACGATGAAATGATGTAAGCATGAGGATCTGAAAAATGATATGCTTCTTCCATGATAAAATTCGATTTTCGTTTAACCAAGTTGCCGAGAAAAGTAAACGCGCTCCAAATAAGAGCACTGTTATTGCAGGCCAATATTAACTGATAATGCAATACATCCTCCCAAAGGGTATCACCTTGAAATGAATTCATCCATTCTCAATATAGTTTCGTCCGACAGATCTAGATCCGACTTTGCACATGGCTATTTATCACTTCACGATCGATGTGAATACTGAAAGAGAGGGCATTGAATCCATTTTACCAGTACGAATTAGGTTAATGTGTCTGGAACAAAAAATTATTTAATAGAGAGTAGACATCGCGTCTGACGATGACTTTGAGTTGCCTCACGAAGTGCATTCATTCTCTGTAATTCATTTCCGAGCTGTTGTCGATTGTCTGTAAAAGACAACGGCTCGGAGATGATTTAGAGAGAATGAATACCATAGTGAGGCGACTCAGAGGCGTTATGCAATTTCTAATAGAGAGACTCATTTCTGAGCACTAACCTTTAATGGACATAACTTCGGGTTCGTCGTGATTGATTTAATGAATTTCAGATTCTCTTATTTAAGAAGAGTCATCATTAGGTAGGCGTCTGTATAGGAGACGACGCGAAGTGGAGAAGAGAGGAAGGCGGGGAGCATCAGCATTGCGTTATTTTTTATTGGGAGAAGTGCACACATTGTGTCTGGTTCTCCGACAGGCGATAGCCAGAGACAACAGCTGAGGATAATGAGACAAGACGAATGCACTTCTCCCAATCAACCACACAACACTCCCGGATCATCGACAGCCTCTCTTGCATTCTCGCACTATCTTATACAGGAGGAGAGAGAATGCGATCACGAGAGAAGGATGAGAACGAGGGGGGAAGAAGCATGGCAAGTGCAAAGTAATGTCTCGCATGCGAGTCTTTTAGTGTATTCGTCATGTCTATACTGTCAGAGATGCGGTTGTCTGTGAAATGCAGACACAAGCGTGCCTCAGAGAATAGAGACGTGATGACTGCACTAAAAGGCTCACATGGGACACCCTAGTGCAAAAATAAGAGAAGCGAACTGAACAAAAATATACTGGCCAGGGGTTGTAAACCGGCAAATTTGTCGTCGTTATTCTCCACAAAGCGGTTTTCTCACTTCATGATATGACGTATTATATAAGGGGTCGTGTAGCTAATGTAAGGAAATGCAGTAGACGGAACGACAGTATGGCGAAACTTGGGGCTCAACCCAATGAATAGCATTTTCGGTAGACTTAGCAATGGATAACAAGGTACACCTGTATCGGTAGTTGTGCAGTGGTGAACACGATACTTCAGTATGAGCGATTTATCAGATATCTTGGAAGTGAAGTGAAGGATGTAGTGGGCGGTGTCCCCGAAGGGGGGGGGCGTCCCATAGTATCGGCCATTGGCCGGCCGATATACAAACCTTGTTGTAAACATCCACACATTTGAGCGGGCTAATCGAATCAGCGATGTCTCCACCCTCAGCGGTGCAGTTGTCTATAAAATGCAGACACAACCGCTCCGCTGAGAGTAGGGACATGGCGAATGAACTAAATGCCTCGCAAGCGACATCCTAAGCTCATTCACTCCATAGACGCCTCATTCATTCTCACTCACCCGGCCTCGGACGGTTGCCCCCTCGTCTCGTTCGCCTCCCCGTCTTCTTCCAACCGCCAATATGGACAAGGGAACCCAGGATGACCATCCGAGCCACAGAGGTTACAAATCTTTATTACGGTATTACGGTATGTATTGGGTACAGTGGCTTTGCCAGTTTATTGAAACTGGCCGTCTAGAATGAAACTTAAACCTTGATCTCTTCTCATGGTTCTCGTTCAGATCATCATGCCGGCCCACAAGGCATGACTCCGGCTTCCAAGGGAAAAGGTGAACTCGACGACCGCAACGCGTCTGAAAATTACGTATTTCAGGCGCCAAGCCGCCTCCCACGCCCCGCAAGCAGGCGACGAATCCCACCAAAGGAGCAGGTAATCACACGCAAGGGCTTCAAGCCGCAACGCGACCGTTTAAAAGAAACTTCTTATAGGCGCCAAGCCCCAGTCGGAATCGCGCGAGCAGGCTTCGAACACCGAAGGAGGTGGGCAGCATGATCGGGGACTGCGACGCGTGCGCACGCAAATGAAGCGCGCTGCAAAATCTAAAATTAAATTTATTTGGTTTTAGAAAAAAATAGAAAAGAATATCTACTGTTCCATTTGTGCATCGATTAGGACATGTGTAAATCTCATAGTACTTACATAAAACCTGCGTTGGAATAACGGGATATCGGTGCGAATACGGGGAAGATTGGCATTTTAGCTCCCATCACCCTCCACGGCACCGTCACGACGAACGCCGACTCCGGCGGCGTATCTGTTGGAGTGACATTCGGGCCGGTCAACATTGTCAGCAAATAAGGTGACGGTAACAAGGCGGCTTCTTTCATAGTAGCAGCGCTGATGTGATAAGCCTAAGAATATGACGAATGATTATATGATTGTCTACTAAATGCGCGAAGAAATACTATTATCTTGAAAAAGGAGAAAATGAAAACAATTCAAAAATTGGAAACGATTTCAGGTCCAGGAAAAGGCTCCGTGGCAGTCTTCAGCTTTCATCAACATGGAGCACGGCCTCAATAGATTGCACCAATTCTACACTAAATATAGCTGATAAAGCGATTTGCAACGTAGTCAAGATTAAATTGTCACAAAAGATGGAATTGTATTGTTTGTGTACACTGATGATAGTTTGATTTGAAGCCAGAAGTGGTTTCAATTTTTTTTCCGTTTTATGAACCTTGTTTCTATAAATGCACAATATTCAGCACACTGCATCTGTAGAGCAGTTGATGACAGATTATTGTATTCTCCAATGAATACAATAATCTATTATCCGTCCATTCATCAAGTTCCGGAGAAAGCAGCTAAGATTGATCCTCTCCCACAGTAAGGAAAGCACTGCACAAATTCCATTGAACTTATGTAAGAACAAGCTTCCGCGATCTTTATCGTAACACTACTAAAGGACTGTTTCTGTTTTCCTCGCCGCAAGCCAATTCTCTTTCGGTCGCCGATGATTCACCATTACTGCAACAGTTCGCTGAGAAAATAGAACGATAACTCTAACCGCCTCAAGCTCGTCGGAGCGGTTGTCTCTCATTTTGATAGACAGCCGTTCGGCGGAGAATAAGGGAGGTTAGAATTGTCGAAATGTGTTCCCTACCATAGACCCCTTCTGCATTCCCCATCATTCTGACAACGAGTTCCTTCTCCGCCGTCATTCGGTCATGCGGCTCGCTGTGAGTTTCCAGTTATCATGAGAGATACCGAGGGCTAGGAATCAAAGTCTGTCCCAAAACCGACACGTGGATGCTTTTTTTCAGATGCAGTATCTTCTTGTGGCTCTCTGCGTGGTTGCCGTGCAAGCAGGAGAGGAGGGTTGTCAATGGAGAGGAAGTGCGCCTGTTTGTCGTGGTGAATGTGAACCAGGAGAACCGACTGTACAAATGACGGCCTTTTCGTATGTCTTACCAAATATTATGCTTGGGATGTACTAGGGTTTCAAAAACAATGCTGAGAACAATGTTATTGGGTAGATGAGTCTCCCAATAGCATTGGGTGGCGTTCTATTGGGGTATTTTGAATATCGCCCCAATAGCATTGGGTCTACCCCAATAGAATTGGGGTGAAATAGCATGTAAGACCGAGAGAGCCTTTCTCTGACCACCAGTCTCAATCGAGCGAGGCCCTTCCCTTTGCATGATGAACGTGCACCCATGCAGGGGCGAGACGGGAGGTCGGAGAAAGTCTCTCGTTCTTACATGTTATTTCACCCCAATTCTGTTGGGGGTACCTCCAATGCTATTGGGGTGGTGAGTCTCGCACCCAATGCTATTGGGGCGATATTCTGTCGTCTAATTTCATTCCTAGCGGTCGTCCCTGCGAAATGAGAGACGGCCGCTACGAGTGAATTTAGACGACTAAAAATGAACGGCAAAAAATATTCTGCTTGGATTCGGTTCCCAAGTGACGAGCGATAGGATACACTGTACCCGATACAGGTTGAACGCCCCATGACTAACGTAAGCACCGAACCGTTGTGTTATGTGTCTTATCTATAGGTGTTGGCTGTTCATGATGCGCCTCTCCTTTCATTGATAAAATACATTCATGCCAAAACAAATATAAAGTGCAAAGACTAATCTCTATGATTGTGCAAAATTTGCAAAATTGCGCTGAAAATGCAGCATTGAATATTCATTTGATCATCTCAAGTGAATCAATCAAAAGCGAGAAAGAGAGTACGCATTTCACTCATAGATAAGTGTGCCTATGGGGACTTCTGTATTAGTGAAGGCAGACGGAACTTCGGTTCATTCCATCTCTCTGTTCCCTTCATCGTGCTGTCGTACCTCGCACATACATAGACGACCGCACGATGGAGAGTACAGAGAGATGGAATGAACTTTGGGATTCCATCTGCCTTCATTGTTGTGTATGTGCGTTTTTGATAAGGAAACAAGATAAGGGTGAATCGAATAGTATTCGTATTTGGAATCAACATATTTTTGTCTGTATATACTCGCAATGATTGTCTTTGATGTGAACATCCACTCTGGTATCCACCGGCAATAAAGACGTGAAGTTCGGCAAACGCCGACCTTAAAGGTACACTCCGGGGTGCCGAGTATTGCAAACTGATTTTAGACACGGTAGCTCGTTCAATTGAGCTTTACTCTCATTTTTGTACTGAAACGGGCTAATAGAGAATGTAGCTTACATTCAGAGCTAGGAACTAACATAGTTATGAAGCCACAATTTCAAATTGTCTTCATATTCGCGATTTAGCAAATTCAAATTCTACCGTGTCTAAAGTCAGTTTGCGATTGAATTCGGCGCCCCGGACTGTACCTTTAAGATTCACTGCTAACTGGTCGTAGGGATGACAATTTTTAAGCGAGCTCATGTATATTTCACGGAAAGTATAATTTGGTATATACACACGGTCAGTGCCACATAGGCCATTTCTCAAATTTCGAAACTATGATCGTCTATAGGTAGGCACTATGATTCCTTCCTAGATAGGGAACGCATTTTCGGATATTCTAACCTCCCTAATCATCACAGAGCGGTTGTACTTCGTAGTGACATACAGCCGCTTCGACGAGATTGGGTAGGTTAGAAATTCCGAAAATGCTATCGCTGCTCTTTTCGTGCTACGCATTTCATGATTCAAAATGAGAGAGTCTGGAGACGTCGGCATTTCCAATAAAACTACTCGTTTATACACGAGCATGTTCCATACATGAACAAGAATGAGGAGAATATGGAAGTGTGAACCAAAAAGGCTCATTGTGAAACTGATTGGTTTGGACTGTGGAATAATCTATTTTCTCTGGCAGCTCTTCTACTCCGTATGGACTCTAGTTCCACTGCTCTTCGTCTAGTTGTCTCGTGATATTCACGATTTAGCGTACGAGATGTGACATCTTCTTTTGAAAGTACTCTAGCAGTGAATTTTAATAATACGAATTCTTTCGTTAGCATTGTTATGAGCACGATACAAGGAGGCTCCACCTATGCGCCTTGGAGAAGCATCTGTCAACTAGTCTATGGACCTGTCAATTATTCAGATAATGGCCCATAGGAATACCCGAAAATAGTGCCGAAATGAAGAGAATGAAGAGAAAGAAACTGATCGTACCAGTCTTACGGAGTCACTCTATACCGAGAATATCCCCTGATAACAGTTGAAGTCTTGACAGTTTTAGCCATAATTGTTTGTTGATGGTTTCTTTGATGCATGGAGAAAAGAATTGATGAGAGTACAAGCAGACAGTACAAATGGACGTTGCAGGCAGAGCGCAGGGTTACTCGTATAAATAGGGCAGGATAACGGAGCCTATCACCGGTCTTCTTTCTATTGGTGTGAGAATGGCTGAACAACTGCATTCCCTCCGCTGCTTTCTCATTGAACGTTCGTATCTGATGCATAGACATGACCACCCCATAGAGAATAGAGAATAGAATAGAGAAGATGCATTTGATCCTCCGATAATCTTATAGTGTAGGAAATTGTTCTCGTTTAAATACTCGTCCAATTAAATAGATTCAATTACAATATTACTTTTTTAAAACGAAAATGCGTATTCCGTGAAAAGAAGTCTTGCTACCTTTCTCTAGTGCGGTGCTGAACTTTTTGATCGCCTCGCTCAGTGGATAATTTGACCAGCTCTACTATAATATATTCGCTTTAACTCCAAACGACATTTATTCCGCATATATTTCATTTTCAACTGATAATTATTCTATTTAAGAATATCGAGTGCACACAACGACAGGTGTAGCCGCAATGAAGATCCATTGTGAGTTGATTTGCTTTCGATTATTAATTCTCCCCGTACTGCGCCTTCTGCAACCGCGCTACAGAATGCGTGGAATCTTTGAAATTCCTTTACTAATGATTCAAAATCAGAAGCTTTAATAGGCGGATTTAAGTTCGTTGAAACATTTTCGAATGTCTTTCAAAGAAGAATGTTTGAACCCGCGAGAATCAGCAGTATTCTTAATATATTCTACCTGACAAAGAGCTGTGTAGAAATGTTTTTAATCATAGTAATGATAAATTTGTCGATGAAAGCCGAATCTGGGAATTATTATATTGTGCCTTAAGGTATTTTATTCAACCAACAACTCCATTCAAATCGAAGTATACCGACGTAGTCAGTATTTTCGTATTCATTTTATAGGGATCATCTTAATCACTCTCACGCAAATCACATGCAAATGCGTTGCCGACGAGCCTATCTTCACCGCTCAAGTGAAGATCGAGGTTTGTTGAATTAATTTTCCAGAAACATTCCATTTTCATTCCGTCTCTCTGTGCTCTTCATCGCGCGGCCATTTCTGGTATGGGCGACATGACCGCACGAGGGAGAGCAGATAGAGAGAGAGAGAGAGAGACGCGCTACTTTCACGGTGGCTGTAATGCACAAAAAAGAGACAAAGTCGGTCAAAAAACGTAACGAGTGCAATGGGTATATCGGTTCTATAAGGATGCATAGTAGGTAGGAAGACATTTTTTCTTAACAAATTGTGAAAACTGTGGTATTGTAACTAATTTTCAGAGTATTTATAAGACGATTTTCTTAATTATCTATTTCAGTTTCCTTCAAGTCACTCCAAGTCAGAAGAGACCTGCAATGCGCCTTCAGTGGAGCCATTCAAGGTACATATTTTATTGCCAGTTTTCCGATCAAAACGATTTGTGACAACGTTTCTTTTTGATTATTACAACTGTTTGATCCAAAAATCTGTTCCTATTGTTGTTACGAATTCTTTGTCTACGCATACATTAAAGGAGTAGTATCACGAACTTGTTCGAGAAAAGGGTAGAAGCATAGACACATATGGGGGCCAACGTGAGAAGTCGAAAGACACTTCCCACGTCTTACAGATGTTTCTACGATGCGTGGCGAAGCTCCAAAGGTGCAGTTTACGGTAGATCGTGGGGGGGGGGGGTGGGGACGGGGTCGAGAGACAAGATAACAGATGAAGTTCAAGATTTGGAATACATATGAGAGAGAGAAGCCCTATGGGGGGCAAAGCGAGATAATTTTCGG
>JACMIF010002449.1:0-18046 GCA_014805445.1 Diplogasteroides magnus | reverse complement strand
TCCTATTTCAAGTGTTCGCGACACTTAACCATATCTTACTGTAAATTATCGCAGGTTTCTCAAGCTGTTTTATCCTAAGTATAAGCAGTATTGAAAATACTTTTCTGTTGAAAGTTATTGACAATCTACTAACGCCTGTCAATTAATATTTGAATTTGAAGGTGTTTATGCTTTATCTTGGTCCGAAATGAGCACACGTCGATAGAATTCCCAGGTCAATCAAAATGAGTTTGACAATGAGAGATGGAGAAGAATTGGTGAGCGGATGCCCTGATTACGTTATTTCAATTTCTTTCTTCTAGGACAAACTTCTGAAAATGATGAGGGATATGAAGCAGTTGAATGAAGTAATGAGACAAGTACAGGGTGATACTATGGAACACGGTGCAAGTTCAGTTCAAATATTTAATGCAACTTCCTTTAGGAACGGATCTGAAGGTACCCATTTGTGCGGTGCTCAAATTACTCGACGTAAGTTGTCTAAATATATGTAATTTCTGGTTTCACGGTTTATCAAAAACACCCCAGATTTGATAACGACAAATAATTTCATTTATTTTCTTCAGTTCGCTGATAAGGACAAGAAGAGGCACTGCAAGATTTTCGTAATCAAATGCAATCTCTCCTCCAATCAACACAAATTGAAAAAGAAGAGTCGATCAAGCGGGTACGTAATTATTCATCATGAAAAATTGCTTTCAATGTATTTCTAAAATAATGTTTTGTCTACGGGTCAAAGACAGCAGCGCCATGCACATTTGCGCCGTTATGGTAAAATGGACGCTTGCGCCTGGGAATGATGGCGCCCCTGTCATGTACCTATCTCTACAATAAAAGAGTTCGTTAAGGAACAGGCGGCCAATAACTCGAAGATTGAATATTTGAACAATGTCATAAACGAGTGGTGGCATGGAGTTAATCGGGTAAGAAAATCTATTGTTAGGTGCTTATTGATGGGAATTCTATCATCACTAGTATTTTCTATGGAGTTGGCTCAAAGTCATCGATTAACGCTTGGCAAAGATGCGATGATTATATGGGAATGCGATATTTTGGAACTTTTTTGCAATTTTGATGCGTATAAACTGATCACTTCCAAAACGGCAGTTTCAGAATGTCTCGTCCCCATATTTTTGTCATCAGTGTCATTCTTGTCATATGTTCATAGGCATTGCTTTCAGATCAAATTCGAGTTTGAAGAGGGCTACGTTCTGGTCGATATGTGCACAGACAATTCCCCCACTGCCAGTATTGTGGCGTTGAGTCTTCTCAAGCAGCAGAAAGTTTAAATGGTTCGTACATTCCACTATTAGAACAAGTTTTCCCTTAATATGCGGCATGTTTGCTACAGTAAATCAAAATCGTGAATGTTCGAAATATATATATTTTTTTCTTTTTACTAGAAAATATTTATAGTGCTATTCTTTTCGTAACAAGTACCAGAAAATTCCATATATTTAAACAACAACAAATGTTCATGCAGATGAAGCCGCCCGGTGCCAATATCATCCACTCCGGGCCACTCTTTCCCTTGCGCACATTAATGGACCCGAACGAGCAATACGTTCGCCAAGACAATGACTACCGCCTCTACCTCGGAGCCAATTTCGACTTCGATAGTCCAGATGGTACAGAAAAGGTTTTCCATGTTGAAAATACTACATTTGATTGTATAACCTGTTATTCGAATTTTTAGAAGTCCGTATTTCAGTGTGGATGTTGTATCTGACGGACGTGCCCGTGACCGCTTGTACTTTTGCCGTTGGAACCGTAAGATGGGACAGCATCCAATTCATTGGCAGGAACTCCAGGTTGTTCCGTTTTAAGCGCATCCTCTTCTGTTAGCGGTCACTGCTAGTGTTGGTTGGGCAAACGTGACACTTAGCAATACAATATTTGAGAAATATTTTCTTTGTTCCAAAATGTTCTATCCTGAATAACCGGTTGCATTATTTTATGAAATACAAAATTGCATTCACCATTCACTCATTGGTTCGAAATGGATTCATTACTTGATTTCTCTTATCCACTAGAGTCCTCACACAACGATGGAGTGATGAATGCATTTTTGTTTTTCATGGGCCATCGTACTTGCGTACTATGCGTAAGTCTTTAGTATTTAAAAATCAATAGTAAAGTGCGTTTGTCATTCCTCTAATCCCATTTCACTGTGTTTTCTCTCATGGAGCAGTCAACCGTTCAATAAAGATTAGACGAATGGCAAATGAACCTTGCAATCGAATTTTTCACCCCTATTAAGTAAGCAGTCTAGGTTTCATTTGCTGTCTCTCTAGCCGTGTTCTCACACCATGACGTCATTTTTCGCATCGATTACTATTTCGTACCCTTATTTCCTAGTTGTGAATTACTTTCTTATTCTAAGCGCAGAAATAGGTTTTTATCTGTATTTCCTTGTTGTACATGCATACGTTTTATTATGCATTTCTTTGAAGTTCCAATTTTCATATTTGTCCAATCTGATGGAAGACCATATAACATTCACTTTGTTATTTTTGTTCAAATTGATTGAAGACCACATAAATCCGATTGCCAATCCAGTTTTATCAGCGAAAGAATGCTCAAGTAACGGAAGCGATTGCATTCCAGTTCCTCTTATCGCTATCGATGGTCCCGCGCACTTTGCCCTGAATATCAGGCTTTTTCGAATATCGATTTTTTGAAACATACATTCAAGTTTCCTCTTCCGTCTGCGTCTTTGGCGCCGCTTTTCGACCCTTCTTCCCTTGCTGAATTTCTATTCAATAGCATCTTTGCTAAGAACTTACAAAGAACGCCATTCGAAGGAACTTTCTCATAAAACTCGCTTCCTTCTCCCTCCGTATCTGGTCGATGTTCGGTTCGGGCTCCTGAGCGGAAAGTCCTACGACTTCGGACTACCGTATCCCACCTTAGCGAGACTGTAGTCGTCATTGATGAACGACGACTGCGACTTCTGGGAGGTGTCCACGGGGAGTTCTTCTCGGGCTGTCTTCTGGAAAGAATGGATTACATCATGGCGCGACGCGTGAAGAGATGCGTTGCGGTCGCAGGACACTCACCACTGGGCTCATGGCGCTGTCTTGCGTGATCAGACTTGTGTCGCTTTTCTGTCGAGTGACTGACTTGGCCGGCGATGTGGTATTGCTTTTCTGAAATAGTTACTGTATTCATAGTGCCCATTGACAGTACCTAGTTCATTATACCATGATCTCATTGCAGTACCCCTTACCGCATTCATGCCATCAGTACTGGGCGACTTGGTTGCTTCGTCCCTCTGCGATCCCTGTGGACTATTGGCTGCACTGTTGTTCGCCGACCTCTCTCCGAACAGGGGCGTCGAACCTCCGCCGGCACGCTGTAATGGAATGGAATAATGTTTAGGGTAGGATATGTGATAGTACAGTTAGTACGTTTGTCTAATCTCTGCGGCGTAATAGTCTAGGCGAAAGACAAGAGCATAATGGACATTTCCGTCATATTGACAAAACGAATTACGGTAGTCCAACAGAGCTCATCCCGGGTCAACCTCACATTTCCCGGTCGTTTCCTGTTCAGTTTCCTCTCCGTGCGCGGTCTCTTCTTCTTCAGCATTTGTTTCGTCCCAATGGCCGGCTTTTTGGGCACGTATTCCTCCTTGGCGCCCTTGGGCAAGAACGTGGCCGCCTAAATTCAAATTCGAATTTTCCCTCCAAATATCCTCCACGAGAGCCCAGGGGTACTGTAAGCACCTCGATGATGCGCAACGAGTTGTCGCGGGCATCCGAGTTGGGCCTGAATTGATTATGGATTGAGTTGCAAATTCTTATAGACCATTTTATGGTAATCTTGGTCGGACAGTGGCAAAGGAAAAAAATCGATAAATCGGTAGATTTGGTTTCCGAATTAAATCATTTCATCCTCCCACCTCGGCATTGAGATGGTTTCTCATTGATTCAGTGAACATTTCATGAGCGGTTGTGGTCAGCATCCCAAATACTGCTACTGGCTACTGTATCTATTGATGGGCCAGGTACCGTAATCCATCGTGCGCAACTCACGGTGCGAAAATGCTCTCGTTCTCGACACCGCTCGAATTCTTCTTCCCGCTCCCGTCCAGTATCTGTTTCTCCCTCTTCTTCTTCTCCTTCTTGGCCTAAAACGACTACCGTAATCCGTTAGCCGCAGCGCGACCGCGACGCGTGGGTCACGCCCCGACCTTGGCAGGATTCTTGATGGCCGTAGGTGTTTGGACCTCCAAGCTTTTGGCCCTTTTTCGTTTCTTCTTCTCCTTCTTCTCGTCACGGGAGTTCTGAATAAATTACATCTTGGCGAGTATTATGGATTAATCGATAATGGACTAGGATTACGGTAGGATTTCGTCCTCACCGAGCTGGTCTTGTCGTTGGACTTGGAGGAGGAAGGGAGAGGAGAGGGGATGCCCATCCTCCGGTGGGGCATAGAGGAAGAGTGAATGAGATGACATGGAGGGAGGGAGTTGCTTTGCATGTCTATGTTGCCTGTCTATGTTGGATTTGGCACGTGCATGGAAGTTGATCTCTGAGAAGTTGATCAGTTGGTTCTTTGATCGACCTGCACAAAATCATTTTTTATAAATGCATGTCAGTTTTTTAAAAATTATTTCTAGATGCGTTGGTTACTGTAAAGTGACCATTCGCTGATGCTTCATATTCGTCTCCCGGCAATGCATCAACGTCCCAGCATGCCCACTATCTTCACCCAAACATGCGAATGATAATGTAATGTATAGCATAATACGATCAATCTCTGCGAACTATAGTGGGTAAAAATCAAGAGCGCGATGCGTCAGGATGCCGAAACACACGGTTGATCCGTGCGCATCTGCATATTTCACTGTTTTGACGCAAAAGTCTATTGGCATACTTGTTTCGCCAAAAATGGTTCACATCCAACAGGAAATATTATGAAAAGAGTAGTGACCAGAGGCTCAAAACGGTAAATTTGTCGTCATTCTTCCGTTGAGTGAATGATACAACCGCGCTGCGGAGAAGAATGACGACAAATTCACCGACTTAGAATACCTAGTAGTAGAGTACCCGAAGCGAGCCCATACGGATCGTTTTGCTTGGTTTTGCATGCGGGCTCGCATCAATCGCATCACTAGTACCATTCTTCATGTCTGCTCCCTCCTTGCTCGGTCATCTCTCCAAACGAAAAGACAACCACTCGAACAGATAGCAGATATCGAATGCGTTCATCGAGGCTAGTAGTGCCATGGCCAATGGCCCCTTATATACCTTGCCTTGATATGCCCCCTGTCTCATCTGTGCCCTATACCCGCCCATTCGTCTATGAGATATTTCTCGTCGCATAAAATTCCCGTTTTAGAAACACTAATCTCTACAAGATAGAATCTCTTGTAGAAATTAGTGTTTCTAAAACGATAATGTATGCGACGAGAAAGTTCATTTCTAATTCGTCCAAATCCATTTGGAGCGGTTGCCAATCACATGGGAGAGACATCCGTTGCTCGAAGATTTGACGAATGAGGAACGAACTTTCTTGCATAAAATTTTCCCTTTTAGAAACACTGGTCGAGATGAGGATTGAAAGAAGCCCCAGAGAACATTCTGATTGTGAGTAGGGTTTCTAAGTCGGTATTCAAATTCATTTCTGATTCTTCCATTCTCCGCGGAGCGGTTATCTATCGCTCGTAGAGACAACCGCTCTCCGGAGAATGGAAAAATCAGAAATGAATTTGAATACCGATATAGAAACCCTAATTGTGAGCCGTTTCACGGTCTTTACTGGATAGGGAACTACTAATGGAACGTTTATCATTCGTGCGCACCGGTGTGCCATTCTCTCTCGCTCACCATAGACGACCGGTCGAATGAGTGCACAGACAAAAGTCGCTCCCTACCACTGAAAAGAGAGTGGAAAAGAAATTAGCATGAAAATATTTTACATATGTTATAATTCGTAATGAAAAATAAGCAACAATCAATCTTCTCATTCTCACAACACAATGTTGGTGCTTTCGGTCGTCTCATTCCTTCCTCTTCTCCTCGTTGCTATTCTCTTCGGTCCCATCAAGGTTGGTTGCCAAGATACGATTTCTTTAACCTATCGATCAATCGTCTATACCGAATCTACGCTCACGAACATGTAATTGCTATACGAAATGGATTACTGTAGTCTCTCAATCGATATCATATCCAGAGGATCTGGCGTATGATCGCGAGCAGTAGCCTCGAACCTTACCCAATGCATCATTTACCGTAATCCTTCAGGCTCTCGAGCATTCGGTCTTCGAAGTACTCCTCAATCAGAGTCATGATCATCACATGGAAGTGCTCATCGTTTTCTGTAAGTGATTGACCACGAAGCATACTCACATGCGTTGCGGTTTCTAGTTCCGTGGAACGAACAAAATATTGCAGCCACCGGCGCAGCCATCCTCATCGCCGCCCTATTCTTCGTCATGTGTACGCTCTGTTGCTGCTCTCCGCCAGAGATGTAGCTACCGTAATCTCATATCGATTGGCTGACTACCATAATCCAAAAACAATCGCTGCAGGACCACTCGTGAATTCTAATTGCAAATTGACGATCAAGATGTCCTCATTTCACAGCCATTGTGAAAAAAAACAGTGACGAGATTGATTCCCAACACAATAGCCGTGATTTTCAGTCCCAAATTGACCAGCAACGAGGACGTCGAGGAAGATGAATTACCTACAGTAAGTCGATTTTCTTCTCGGGAACCACAACTCTTTCAAATCCTTCCAGGGACTGCGGCGACAACCTCCGAGAAGTTTATTCAGAAACGGAACTTGACGCAACTGAGCATTGATAAAATTTGCGAATGAGTAGACCTCAAAACACACTGCCACTACAGTATCCGGATCGCGAACTTCGACACTGAAGCTGCCAAACACACAACATATAGATAGATATGTATTTATACGCATTGAGACAATACTACTCTAACTAAAAATAGTGCTCATCAGCGCTATTTCGTTCGATTTTTGCTGAAAAATAATGAAATTTACAAACAAATGCTATGAAGGATCAATCAACAATTAGTATGATCATGATTAGGGCTTCAAAAATGGCAACAAAGTGCATTTTTCATTCGTCAAATCCACGCGGAGCGGTTATCTCGACGTCTGATAAACAATAGCTCCGCAAAGATTAGACTAATGACAATTGCACCTTATTACCGTTTAAAAAAATCCTAAACATGAGCATACTATTGTACGCATACTAATTGTACTTATTGTATTACACTCATGCACCAATCGAATTGGAGGGAGATCAGTGAAAACAGTCACCATCCGGAAAGAGTGCTCGTATTCGGAATATCAGCTTGGTTAACATGAATGGCACTCCTGACTTTCCAACTCCACCACCAGACGTAAGAATCGGGTGAAAAAATTGCTCCACGGAAATTTGCGCCGTAATGTTACCATATGGATAGATGGGCCATCCATTTCATTTCACTGTCTATTTCACCATTATGGCGCAAAAGTTCCAGACGCTCGTGTCTTTCTCCCCATGAACCATTAGTGTGCACTAGGGTTTCAAAAACAACAGTAAAGTGCTTTGCCATTCGTCTAATTTCCACCGAGCGGTTGTCTCTACTTGGCGATGGACGACCGCTCCGAGTTGATTAGACGAACGAGAAAAGCACTTTACTGCCGTTTTTGAAACCCTAGTGTGCACTGAACTGTTTCGCGGCCCCATACAGACAGATAAAGTTATCGTGGCAATCGTTCCGAAGAGAGCGGTTTAATGCTATCACGATTGATATCATCTTATCGTCAGGGTCATGGGAGCACCATCACATGGCAGATTTGGCACAGAGATTATTGGTAGTGGTCAGGCGGGACTCCTTCGCGGTAAAAGAAGGTGGCAGTGTGCCAGTTTGAGATGTTGGGACATTCCTCTGCCTAGTGTCTTTCGTGGAAGAAAGATCCAAAATGCCGTGTTCCTAATTTACAGTTTTTAAGTGCCAATTTGACCATATGCCCGTCTGACAAGCTCAAGAAGAGATGAATGAATATCGTGCACGATCGTGAAACCTCGACGCGTCCCATTCAAGAGGACGATTGGCGGTTTCCAGAGCGGGCGCGATATTCATGCACTATTGTTTCCAAAACGTTAATTTTATTAATGCATTTCCCATTCGTATAATTCCCTCGTAGTAGTTGTCTGTCACAAAAGGGAGATAACCGCTCCTCGGAGATTATACGAATGAGAATTGCGCACTTTCTCGCGTAAAATTACCGTTTTATAAACCCTATCATGAGCAGCTATTATATGTTACGTTTTTCTTATTCCTGCACACTGGGTATCCTAGGCCCTTTCATGAGTGGTTTCGGGATTAGAGCCATGATCTCATGTATTTTCGGCTTCGAGCGTGTATTTTGTTTTCGCTTTCAATTTTATTATTATTATATTTTGCCTACCAGTTCTAGGGGCTCAATAATGCGGAAGCTATTGATTCTTGCCGTTAATAACGCCATGGCTATTATGTACAGCGAGTATGAAAGAAACAACGTTCTGGAAGAGCTTCGAGGTCATAATCAATTTTTATATTAATTAATTAATTCAATTATTGATTCTCAGTAAACAAATTCTATTTAAATAATCCACTGCGCACATTTTAAGGTTTCTTCGCAACCGAGATGGCTGAATTCCTATCTTCAATGAAAGAGTGCCACGTTTACGAAACACTGAGAAACAATTCCGAATACATGACAACCCAAGATCAGGTAGATATAATTTTCCAGCATCTTTTCACGTTACGATATGATTGCGCACGTCTCGGAAACCCATATCGGAATTTTCCCTTCACTTACGTCTTTTATAATTATAAACACAGAAAAATAAATGACTTTTTTGTCATTTTAAAGTTAGGATTTGCCGCCTTCAGTTTCAAAATGAAAATGGGTGTCATTTTATTCCTTCACATTGTGCCATTTTGAAGTATAAAATCACAAGAATACCTACTATTCTGTGTGTACGTACGGTGTTTCCGTTACAGGCACGCACCGTCATGAAGCTCCATTGTCCCATAGCGTATGATAAATTTATGAGGAAGGAGCACGCGAAGGACCGTGCATTCGAGATTTTTCAAGGGAAACAATGTCTAGCTTATTTGGTGAGCATTTATTTACTTTAATAAGTCATGTTGCGCGTATATGTATTTTACTTCTTCAACTGTACCTAGCCCAGCTCATTAGGGATTCTGGAAATTATTTTCATGCAACATAAGTATTACATGTTACATAACTCTCTATCCTATCATTCCGAAAGGTCTATGCTTTGTATATAAAATGAGTCACAAATATTAGGGTGATTCAAAAGTTCCCGGACTTTTTCGATTTTCATGAATTATCTCGATAGGAATTCAGTTCCTCTTCCAAAAAAACTATTTCATAAATATGTCCAGGTCAACACATGTTTACAATTAGTGGGTGATGACGCCATTCCTTCTGATGACGTCATGGCAAACGATTTCCCAACACCAAGTTGACTCATCAAAAACGATCTCATGCCATAACTTCTTTCTATGTGGTCGAATATTCGATGTTAGATATTCTAAAAATACGTAATCCTTTCCCAAAAAAACAGGCGTTGTTATTGCTCATGTCCTCAATCCATAGGAAAGTTGTGGCCAAAAAACCGAAAATTTTCGAAACTTTCGATTTTGAACTTAGAGGCACCAAACTTGGCAGGAACGTAGAGTATCACAAAATAAAATTTCCGGTGCATAGAACATATTTTTGCGCACACATCATTCAGTAGTTATGACCAAAAATGTGATTTTAGTTTTGCCCTCTACGTTCAAAATTGAAGGTTTCGAAAATTTTCGGTTTTTGGCCACAACTTTCCTATGGATTGAGGACATGAGCGCTAACAACGCCTGTTTGTTCGGGAAAGGATTACCTATTTTTAGAACATCTAACATCGAAATTCGACCACATAGAAAGAAGTTATGGCATGAGATCGTTTTTGGGGAGTAATTGGTGTTGGGAAATCGGCTGCCATGACGTCATCAGAAGGAGTGGCGTCATCACCCACTAATTGTAAACATGTGCGGACATGGACATATTTATGCAATAGTTGTTTGGAAACGGAAATGAATTTCCATCGAGATAATTCATGAAAATCGAAAAAGTCTGGGAACTTTTAAATCATCCTAATAGTTTTCCCTTTGAATCTCTTACAAATTCATTATGTTTCAAGAGATTATATCATCACAGTTGTTCGTCTTGATGAGATCTACAACTTTACTGTTGAGCATTAATCAATATTTTCTACGAGAACAGAGATAGTTGATCTGCTATTCATAAGACAAATAATTCCCTTCATCCTCACCCCCCCCTACTCCTACCCTCTTCCTCCATTCATTAGCCTTATGAATAACATCTGTGCTACCTCTGTTCTGACATCAATTGATGATCAAATATAATGTGCTGTAGATCTCATCAAGACTAACAATTGTGCGGTTAATCGCTTATCAACATATTGTCATTGAAAGGAATGAGAGCATTGTTCCTGTTTGTTCTGCAAAATGCGGAACTGTTCCGCAACTGTACGAATGTTTCCTTTACGTACAATATGCTTTTTGTATGTTGTTGCCTTCTTTCCGCTACGAATTATAAAAAAATACCTAGATCAAAAATGATATATTTTTTTAGATATTCGGCGATTGGTACTTCTACGAATGGGATGCATGGAGATTCGTAAACCACCCTTTCGAAGATTTTTACATGGCATTACAGTCGTATGATTTTGTGGGTGCCGTGATTGCAATCACTGCTTGAATGAGTATTACAGAATGAGAGATTAGATTGATATGTTAAGTCAAGCAACGAGCAAAAAAGAGTACTTGCTGAACAATACCCATCGTCGTTTCACTTTCTGAGTAATGCTGTGTCGCTAACGTTTTCGCAACAAGAGAAGGCCTTCCTGAAAAAGAGCGTCAATCGGGAAGGATTAGAGGTGAGATTGACTCCTTAACATTAGACATTGTTTATGGAGATTATTCTTCTAGATGTCTTCCAATGATCGCTCCATGTCCCAAATCTACAAGCATGGATACAACATGTTCTTGAACAGAAAACTTGATCGAATTCGTGTCGTACTGGACCAAAAGTGTTCCGATCCGGGAAGAGAAGCAAGGGATTTCGTCGGTCAGGTGTGTAATACATATTGCCAACCATATTAGATACACACTGTGATACACACTAGTATATAATATGGTTGGCAGCTTGACTACCTTATGATTATGATTAACAAAGGGTATATCTTCAAATTTACAGTGGCATTGAAACAAAACTCAGAAAATAGTCTAACTGCCGACCATATTATCTAAGTAAGAAGCAATGGGAATTCGCATCTCTTCGGAGATTGGATAATCTATGAGATATGTGTAGAGTGCTATGTGTAGAGTGGATTGACGGTGGTCGAGCAACACAACTAGGCATTTGTTCTCCTCTTGAGAGATAAACATTGCAAACATTGACCAATGCTGATAATAGTTGATCAACCATTTTCACCATTCATCCAATCGAGAGAAGATTTCAGACTTCTGTTATATGTACATGGTTCAATGCACACATTGCGACGATGATCGGAGACAGGCAGACATTTGAGGCGATGAAAAGAAGTGTAAGTGGAAAGGCTATGCGCAATAAAATATCTGTTTTTTAATGCATTTGTAGCCGTACTTTTTAAAAACTCGAACTGACATAGTGAATCTTACGGATATATCATGAAAACCATATATTTTCTGCGTGTAGTGATGGAAAGAACGTACGTAGGATAAATATTAACTCTCGGTGCTCTCATTCCGACTGGTAATATGTCGCCAATGCGGAAAAAGACTAGGGATTATCTTTAAGCGGAAATGTAGTCTGGATCGATTCATCATTATTCATCATTTCAGCTTCTCGCAACTGCGTCTAAATACGCTGATCTTTCTGATTTTGCCAAGGAGGACATCGATATCAACATTCCTTTGATTTCGTCAATGTATCATGGTATAATCAACCAAAGACCCCGAAATAATCAATATTGTTTCTGACTGAATACATTTGGCTTATTCCTCGCTACAGGCACTGTGTAGGGATTCTAAAACGGTAATAAAGGGCATTTCTCCTTCGTCTAATCCACTCGGAGCGGTTGTCCATCGAACGCAGAGATAACCGCTCCGCAGAAATTAGATGAATGAGAAATGGAGTTTTTTACCGTTTTAGAAACCACTGTTAATGGTGTCAATATTTTCGTTTACTCCAACCTCACATATTTATGGGCATAAATTTTTCACTTACACATCCCTATTGTATTGGAAATTTATGATACTGAGAATGCATTAATATATCATGAAACTTGGGAGCTGTTCTCTGTGGCATTTACGAAGCCGGGGATCAATTCTGTAATTTGCTTGAGGTGACGAGAGGTGAAATGACGCATCAGAACATCCTTGCGCCTCTGAAATTATTTTTTCTGCAGTTCAAGCAAGTAATAAATTAACTTTCCTTTAGAAAAAGTTTCATTCTCTGCCTCATTTCCCGCGCTGGTCTGACACCTATTTATGGGAAGATCAAAAACCATTGTTATGGAATTCATTCGCTTTATCTGTCTGATGAAAAGATTGAACAGATGGTATTGGTTTCTTCCACGGACGTTGATGACATAGTCAGGTAAACGTCCCATTTGGATAGCGGACTAACACAAACAACCAACTAGTTATTGAATTTTTTCGTCGATCACCACTGCTAAATTTGGACAGAAAACGTTTTGACGAAAACATTTAGACGACAGAAAATTCCCTACCCAGACGTGACAAAATAGTCACTCACCGCTCGGTATGGACAAGCCACACATTCGAATGGCTTCTCTCCCGTGTGAATGAGTCGATGTGTCTTCATATGGGAGGCACGGGCAAAGCGCATGTGACAGATATCACACTCGAAGGGACGGGGATCGGGATGACTGCAATGAAAACAATGTACCGCCTTTGTATGTATTTAGTGAGGCTAAGTCGGTTGTAAAGTGCATTTCTCATTCGTCTGATCCTCTCGGAAATGTTTTCTCTACGTTCCATAGATAATCGTAAAGTTTCAGGAACTCCTGTAGCAAATATCCGTGAGCAAGCGCTATTAACCCACTTAAGTGCTCCACCATTCTTCAATTTTAACTATAATTTCAAGAAACTCACCCAAGTCTTTTCCTCTTTTTCGGTGCGCTCTCAATCAGATGAGGCTCTTCGGGAGTTGGCTCTACCGCGCGTGCATCTGTAATATGATCAGGTGAAACATTTGCCAGCAGTGGTCTCGACTAGTGTTACCAGGCGAAAGACGCTAGAATTACTGACATTTGCGCCATAATGGTGAGATGGACAGATTTGTGTTCTTAGCACGGCTCAAGTGTCCATTTCACAGTAATGATTCAATGATGGCATTTATCCATGGCGCTCGGGTCTTTCAAATTTTTAACCTGTGTTTTCCGGCGAGAGTGAACTGGTTGGGGACGAATCCGGAGTTGTTATTTGTTCGAGGAGAAGAAGCAGACTTTGGTGAATATCGGAGTGATTTTGAGGAAGAGTGGCTGGAACGAGACACAGTGAATTATTTTTCTACAACGACGTATAGTGAACGAGAGGAAGGTAGCCTCTATTTCCTGGAGAATCATTATGTATCTATTCTATTGCATTCACAGGCGACTTTATGTCACAATAATGAAATATACCGCTAATATTTTTTCTGAAATTTGAAAATTTTTGGGATACTTACATGTTTCCGAGTCATTGTCAAGTATAAGTTGTTGCTCAGTGTTGGTATGTGATGAGACATTCAAGAACAGTGATGTCGGTATGCCCACGGGACCATCTTCACATCCTGTGGGTGTCCACATCTGATATCGTTCGTTTACATGATTCGAAATAAAATCACAACTATCTAGACACAATGCAGAGCATGTTCTTTAGCAATTAACTCACAAGAAAATGTAGTATTTATAACGAAGGAAGATCATTGATGAAACACAGGAGTGAAACAGTAAATGCATTCATTTTGGCACGCAAAGTTAAAGAAAAAGAAGTACTTCCTCTGTACACATGGATGATGGGGGCTAGTCAAAGAAGGTGTGTCGCTAATAGTCTCAAGATGCTCTAATCTACACGCAAATCAATTTGCGTGACACAGTATAGGGGCCTTGAATGACCGAAATCGCACATTTCGATCGCAAGTGAAAGCTCCGCGTGTCGCACTCGTACAACCCTAATATCTTCCAAGCTGTCTCTCAGACGAATTTTCGGGTCACCAGATGTAGAACTAGGAATTCCTGTGTGTGACGGCCTATGAAAGCCCCTAGTCCATTTACATGAACTCTTTCGATATATTGCAAGAGAGGACAAAATTGTGGGAGAAAGACAAGGGCGCCTTGGACACTTGCGCCTAAGTGGTGAAATAGACAGAGGCGCCATCCATTCACGGATCGCGTGTCCATTTCATCAATATGGCGCAGTAGTCCAAGGCACAGTTGTCTTTCACACCCTTAGTCATAGAAGCTTTATCGTTCGATCACAGTCAACGTTGCTCTCTAGAAATTGTTGGAAGACGGAGTGCGAGTTTTGGACCAATAAAGCGTTTACTCTGAAGACGTTTTAAAGGAGCCACAAAGGGAGATTTATTTGCATGCACTTTCGGGTTCGCTTCTCTCCATTCTCCCACATTCTCGTCGTCAGAGTGGTCTATTCTGACAACGAGAGAGTAAGGGAATTGGAGAGAAGTGATCCCGAAAGTGCATGCAAAAAAATCTCCCTTTGTGGCTCCTTTAAACTATTTTAACATTTTTCATCTATAATAAATTTTCACTTTCTTTACGACTATTTACTTGTCTTGGGCCATTAAATTAAACCTGAATCTGATTCGATGGTGCCATCTTTCGCATGGAGCAAGGAATAGGTTCGGCAGCGCTGACACTCTTAAAAATATGCGTTTTTTGCTCAGTTACATGGGCTCATTTTTCGCACAACTAACAAGACATTACGAAGAACGCTGCATTGAGTGAAACAAGGACGCCAATAAATAACCCAGGTTTCTAATGATCTTTCTCATCCCACTATTCCGATGAACACCCTTCTGAAGGGGCATGTTCGGCTTCGTTTTCTGTATTTATGATTGAAGTGCTCTATTTTCAGTGCCAAGGCCATCACTAAACTCCTTGCCCTGCGAACTCTTGCTTGAAATCTGCCACCATCTGCCTTATCTGGACATGGATTCGCTTCGTTGCGCAAACAGGAGAATGAACAATATTGTTTCCGGTGGCCGCATGCGCGCTAGAAAAGCGAGGATCAGCCTAGTCTGTTCTGGATTTGGTGAAATTGAGGTATCCGTAAATTGTGATGGAGTGAGAACAGTCTTCATTATCGATGACGGCATATGTATTGAAAGTTTCCATATCAGGGTTGGGCATGCCGGGAAGAGTGTCACACTGATCCTCAAAAGGTTCGCTGGAAAACCGGCAAACATAATTAACGATGGAATAGTCAAATTTCTGGCGCGCTTCAGTGCCATTTGCGAAATGAAAATGATGAAAGAGCTAACCTCGGACCAACTTCAATTGTTTCTCCCAATAATTGACTTGGCATCGAAGCTGAAGGTCGATTGTGAACTGCATATGTCTAAAGAGGAAGCCTACAATCACCTATTCCTTCACAAGAGACCGTTGCGGCTTCCAACGGCATTCTTGCACAAGACGTTCTCATATGATGATAAATTCTGGCGTGGTGCGTGATTTGTTTATTATGACAAAAATGTTTTACTTTCACCACAATTTCCCAGATTGTTATGAAATGTATAGCTATAACAGTAAACAGAAAAATAACTGTCGAGGCGAATACGCCCGTAGAAACTGTGTAGAAAAAGATTTTTTTCTCTGTGTATTTTATTTATAATAACCGTAATGATTTCAGAGGCTGGCGGTGGCGAATTGACTATCCCAGAATATCACAATTTGACTGATGAACAGTTGTCCATACTTGCCTCGCGAAAGGATTTACACACATGCAAACTTGGATTTGGTCATGTAACGTTCTACCAATTTCGGAAATTCGTCATTCAGGCAAGGTTCCCCGGTTGAAAGAATAGGGCGCCATGGACGCTATAATAATTAAGTGGAAATATTTCATATATTCATTAAATATTTATTCTATTGCAGAATCTTCTTCTAAATTCAAAGATTAATCGATTCGAATTTTCTTGCTGGAAATTTGAATTTGAATTGGACGAATTGACCAGGGGATATGGCAACGAGGAAATTATCATCACAAAAACTGCAGCTAACCTACCCGCGTACTACGAAAGATGTGAAATTCACTATGTATTTGGAAATATATTCCTTCGCTTGAATTTCTATGATTCGCAATATTATCGCAAAGTCATTGAAGTAACTCGTATTATTAGATATTGAATGGAAAAATGCCCATTTTCGTAAATTATGTGTTCCGTTGACTGTCAACATTTTTTTTTCTGTTCAAGCCTTTGAAACGAACAGGGTGGCTAAAACAAAGCTTATAATTGTAAATTAAATCACTTTTAAAAACTTTATTCGAATAAAAATACAAAGCAAGATCTGGAAGACACGTGATTTGAAGGGGTGGAAGGCAAAAGCACCATTTGCGACATAATGGCGAATTGTGCCAACGCGCCATTAATGCTCGGCTCAAGTGTCCATCACAATTGCTCTGCAAATGTCCATGGCGCTCGTGTCCTTCGCCCGATTTGACCCGTTCACAAGCAAAATCTCTTCATAAATCCGTATCAAAGCCGCATCAACTGTCTTCCCGTTCCGAACTGCGATTTTATCTTTTCCTAGAAGAAACCAGCGTTGGCTTAGGTACCTCACATTCGCAGAATCCGTAGTACTCTCGGATGTTCTTCGGCAGATTCTCCGGAATCCGTTGAAGGTAGAGATCTCTGAATGTGAATGTTTAAACGAAAAAGACCGTTTCTGCACAAAACGGATCACCTGCACAGGTCGCAAATTCCCGATCGATGATCATCGATAAAATGTGTTTTGCGCCAATCGAAGTACCTTGAAAATATAAATACAAGCCGCATAAAATATCAATAATCATGCCAGCGAACATCTCTACAAGTATCACCTTCTAAAATAGAGGTGGGTCTTTTGTAAAGGTGCTCAAGAATTAATGTAAGCTGGTGCTTGTGTATAAGTTCAATGGTTTCCCTTGAACCCTTTCAACTCTATCGGTTTCATAACAGGCATAAATGCGAATATTACAGCAGAGAGCGTTAGTGCTCATAATTTTCAAAATAGGCATATCTAAAACAATATAATCTTTCCAACTTCTTGTAGATCTTAGGATGTGTAGAGACGTATTTCAGGTGCGTGGCCAGTTCATTCGGTGACCTGAAATATGGATATTATTGAGGATTCCATGTCTTCTTTTATCTACTTCCCACTCTCATTATGAGAGAAATAATAGCGATGAATATGCACAGAATTAAAATAATGCATTTTATTAGTGGATCATTAACCTGATCCGCAGCAATGAATGCAGAATCAGGAGCTATTCCCTTCAGGAACTTTCGTCGGAGGACGATGGGGACGATGTTGTGTCTGGAATACTTTCTCTAGAGCTTGTTTCACGAAAGCTTCCTCTAAAGTGGACGTATCCAAAAAAGTTCCGGTGTTCCGCTTCAGGGGCAAATATAACAGATTAATTGTCAGATTTGCTGATTGTCAGATTTAGCAGATGCAGACAAATTTACCGAAAAATATCTATTTGTTGAAGAGCAGATATTTTCCCGCCACCCAGACTGCTGGTCAGAATCAATCCTAAGTATAGGAGTTGATGGGCATACTTTACTTACTTCAGCAGCCAAAACTTTTCCGTGACGTAGTCCGTGCAAACGTTGTTCTCGAATGCGAGGAAGAAGAAGTGATTGCCTGAAATGACAATGAACATTGACATCTGCGGCATAATGTTGAAATGTACACTTGAGCCGTGATTTGATGGCACATTCGTACATTTCGCCACTATGGT
>JACMIF010002446.1:0-12430 GCA_014805445.1 Diplogasteroides magnus | reverse complement strand
GATTTGGACCACTCACAGCAAAATGACAATGTTTTGGATACCTAAATATAGGCAATATGAGACACTCCGAATTATGGGGAAGCGGCCACTTGAGATACAAGGTCGTCAAATTCAGGAAATATCAGTCATAAAGTCTAGTATATACATGAAAAATTTCAGATTTTTCCGAAGACTTAGAGCGAAGATATCGGAGAAAGAATAGTCCGCTCCCGACTTATTTCCGATAGTGTACCTCACCTTTGGCGGGATTTTTCTCGAAAATGGCTCATAGTTGGAGGCTCTCACTTTGGCGTTCGACACTCCTACCATACTCCTATTTATCGCGCATAGTCATTGGTTCCAATTTCACGGTTCACTTAGACACTTCCCTAGTCAGATGCAGTTTTCTTTAAAGGAGCCACAAAGGGAGATTGTTTTGCATGCACTTTACGGGTTCACTTCTCTTCATTCCCATACTTTCTCGTCGTCAGAGCGGTATACTCTGACGACGAGAGAGTATGGGAATGGAGATAAGTGATCCCGTAAAGTGCATGCAAAACAATGTCCCTTTGTGGCTCCTTTAATTGCAAACTGTCATTTGCACACTGTGAACACATTGTATTCTGTTATGTCTAACTTGATCCAGATCCCCCGTAATCTTGAGCGCATGTGCCTCCAACTTGCTCTCTTTCTGCTTCAGATCCTGCAGAAAATGGAGATATACAAGGATTAAGGTCACAAAAATACATTTCTCTGACTCCTAATTCATTCGCAGCGATTGTTTCGCACATGTGATGGACTACCGCACAGTGTGAATCAGATTACAGAGAGATGTACTTTTGATGGCTTTCTCCACTATAAATAACAAGAATATAAGTATTTGCGTTCACTATTCGAACACCAAGTAGGTGTTCTAATAATGAATACAAATACTTCTACTAAGATGGAGGAAATTGGATGTTATTGACAGCCGGTCCATTCTTTCCACATAACTTCTCTCCATAGCTGTCGTCTCTACATCATGCCCACAACCGCTAGTGAGAGGAGTCAGGCGGATAGAATTGACCGGCTGTCAATAACGTCCCTCCGCCCCTAACTTCTGCTAGAAAGAGGAGTGATGATTGACCTGCATAAATATCTTCCCCGGTGGACAGTGTCCGTACATGCACACTACTCCCGCTGCGATGAATGCGATGCCTTCAGACTGGACGATCTCGATGTCCTCCGAGCCATCCACTGAATATCATTGGATAATATGTTCCGCTATTACGCAATTCTTCCGACTTCCGCTGTTTAACGCATTATAATAATGGATAAACAACGGAAGTTAACATTGTAACCTAACGCTCTCCCAATCATCTCGATATTAATAATAAAAGTACCTGGCCCTGCAATCTCCTTGCATTCTCCCGGTCGATGGTTGTAGACCACCTTGCCCACATCCAAAGTCACCGATAGCTTGTAGACGATGGCGAAAGTTGCTGCAAGCAGGGCCACAACGACGTTCGAGGCCATTCTCGAGGAGTTCTATGAATAGAAATTAATCATGTCACATAGCAAAAATGCAGAACGTATACAAAACATATGGGGAAAATCGAAATGTAAACGGAGTAAGTTGGGTGAAATGCAGCATCCAAGAGATCACTGCTGTAGCACATACTAAGTGAGAGAAAGCCATTCATTGCCGCATATTTATACAATTTGGGTGCAGGTTGGGGGTAATGGAACGCAGGATGACAATATTCGAGCTCTGCTTACTCCGCCTGTCTATACTCTCTCTTACTTACTTACTATTTCCCAATCATCGCGCTCTAGTCTGTACTCTGGGCGCTCTCGGCACGATTGTTTTCTGCCTCTCTATTCCTTGTCGTCTCTCAATGTGTTCTAGTTGTGCTCGAGTTGTGATCGCTACTTTCTTTCTCTGCGCTCTCACTTTCTCCGACTTATCTCCCCCCCCCTCTCTCTCTGTCCCTGTGATTCTCTTCTTTTCCATCGCTTTGTCTCACTTGTGACCGCCGTGCGAAAACCACAGGATACAAGGCAATAAATACAAAATACAAAACAAAATACAATGTAAAAAGCGCACAACACAACTCCGAGAAAGTACTCTTACGGTTCTACGTCGCATAGCTATTACATAATTCCATACGTGTTACGATTGTTTAGTTTAACAAATATAGCCATGACAATTACAACATTTCAGACTATTCAGTAGACAATTCAACTAATAGGGACAGAAAGTCATCACAAAATAGTGAACGGAGCTCTGGCTCATTGCCGCGGAAAGCGATTCTCCTTGTCCTCTCCATGCTTCTCGTTCTCTGCAGTGAACCACTGTCCAACTCCTAAAGATGAAAGAGATGAAAGTGGTAGAGAGTGACGGAAGAACAATGTGGATGGGGGGGGGGAACTGACAGTAAAGAATCCGTCTAATGCCTTCATGAGACGCGCCATCCGACGCTTCTTCCTCAGCATCCTCTCATTCTTTGTCGGCTCGAGCGAGACCGCCATCCTTCTCTCATTCTTTTTTGGATCCACGGCCTGATTGTGAGAGAGATATTAGTTCCACAATGGAAGCGAGCGCAAAATACCTTGTTGACTGTGCTGCCACTCTTGCTCCACGCTCCTATCACCTCGTCTAACGGCGTTTGCGTTGACGGAAGACGGCCACTTCCTCGTCGACCGGCTAACATGACGTGAGTGAGGGGTGCAAGGGATGGGTGTGACAAATCCATGGACATTTGCGCAATAGTGGTGAATTAGACAAATACGCCATTCTCGTGAACACTATCACGGCGATATTGTCCATTTCGCCATTATGGTGCAAAGGTCCATGACTCTCTTGTCCTTCACCTACTACGTATGTCGTCAAGTGGTCGGTGTAGGGTCCGTGCAGAGCGAGATCTCGCAATCGGCTTTTGTACGCCTGGAGGTTCTCTCTAGATCGTCTCCATGATCATTGTGCTGGACTGAAATTATTGGAGAGATAGGGAGCGAATATGAATGTACCAAATGAATAAATAGACCGATGCCTACCGTGCTCTTTACCCATGCCATCGCGCTCAAAAAGTTTCCATTCCTCCAGGACATTATAATAAAGAGGTGACATTGCAATGCGGCAGACAGTTATGCCGTTTTAGCCAAGTCGAGACCTTAAGTCTCAATTTGTTACTGCATTGTATTCCCCATTTTTTGGCGTGTTGTTGCAATTGACTGCGCCAAAAATCGCGAAGGTGAGAGGGGGATGACGACAAAGAAAATGGCCTACAGCGCTGCACCCTGAGGGATGCAGAAATCACCTATACTGGGGAATATCAGTGAGAGGAAAAGAGACAAGAAGAATCACAAAATCGCCCACAGTTATGACCCTTATTTCTATAATTTCATTTTCTTTATTGACACTCTGGAAAGGGCATTCAAATGATAAATCATATGGTTTACTAAGCAAATTATTATAGAACAGTTTATGAGTAAAGCCGTAAACATTTGAAAACCTCACCTTTCGATAGAATAGATATTGTACAAAACAGATGATATAGGCATCTGACATGGGATGAACGCAACGCTTCTAGGACGTCGGTAATGTGAAGAATGGAGAATTTGGAGTTCCTTTGACCCGTTCAGTTATTCGCACCCCTGTGTCTCTTTCTCTTCCATAGTCTCTGTGCTCCCAGACAAAGGTTAAAGGCGAATGAAAGGAAATGAAGAAAAAAAACAAGCGGCAAGAAGAGTGATTTGACATAAAAGGGTTTGCCCTTTAGAGCCTTGGAGGCCTTAATCAAAGGGGTGTTGAAAGAAAACCGCTCGGAGTAGATTAGGGATGTTGCAAACTCATAGCAATTTGAGGTCGGAAAGTTCCCGTTCCTTGTATGCAAGCAATGATCAGTCAGCCATCGGAGCATTGCAATGCCACAAGGAACGTGAAGTTCCACTGTTTCATTGGATGTAGTCAGTAGACGGATGAATCGTGACTGATGCAAGCGAAACTACAAGTGTGCCAGACATAAACACCACTACAATTCCCGTTATTGCATGTCATACAATGTCAACTCTAGAGGAGGAAGTTGAATGTGTAATGTATACCGGTTTTGTATGGGTAGAACATCCCAGCCGTTATCTCGTGTTTGAACCATCCACACCAGGGATCGCACTATGGAAGATCATTGACATCCGTCCATTAATAGCCGTCTAACTTCATTCCTGGCAATCTTCTCTGTGAAGTTAGTGACGACCGCTAGGAATGAAGGTAGACGGCTAGAAATGGACGGCTGTCAATGTCTTTCCATAATGCGACCCCCAAATCCACACTCAATTGACACCCGTTCTGAACACTGTTATTTGGACAATCATTGCGTCTGCGAGGCAGCAGATTCATTCCGAAGAAAAAAGGAGATTGATGCAATCGCATTTCATTTCGAGGAGACGAACAACGGAAGTGTTCTGCGAAAGTCAAAACATAAATTTTTAATGGAAAAGCTCGGATTGGTTTCAGTCATTCTCGTTCTCTTAGACAAATGGGTTCTTTATTTTTCTAGTGGAATCCCTCATAGCCATCGTTCATTCATGCTTGTATCCTTGAAACCATTGCTAATTGCAAAATAATGCTTAAACACATGTGTCGAATGCTGAATGGCGCTAGGCACAATGCACTTCAGGATTGAAAAACAAGAGCGTCGTGAACTTTGCGCGAACAATAACGGTGAAATAATCAAATGCGCTATCGTTCTCCGCATTCTCATGGCGTATCTCTCCATTTTACCGTTATGGCGCAAAAGTCCATGACGTTCTTGTCTTTCAACCACTTGAGATTCACTTTCAGATGTCGCGAATTGTGCTTCTCGCTCTCCTCGTTCAAGTGATCACTGTCAATGCATTGGTCTGTGTCAGGTACATCCAGTCATGTTTTCATAGTAAAGAAATCATACTGATCGCTGTGTCCTGTAATTCCGCGCTTCCAACTCCATGTTCTGTTATCTTATCGACTCCAAATATCATTTTTACAGAGCCCAATTCGGCAGCAACAACACGGTGGTCGAGTGTGAGGACAAGCCATGTGCACGGGTGAGTGATGAATAGGAATCGTATTTTTAAAAAAGTGCACAATAACTGTCTGTTCGCGCATTCTGACCGATCATACTCTATGATGAACGAGAGAGAATGAATCGTCGATGAGTAGACACAGAAAAGTTGCACTTTATTTCCGAAATGCCAACCCTTAGAGTTAGTGAGGAATAGCATGGATGCCAAATTAGTGTGTACTGCAAATTGTCCCCAAGGTGATGAGCCTCTTCTGAGCAAAATATCAATTCAACAGCGAAGACGCTTTCACAGATGAACTCTCTTTTGCTCGGAGATTGAAGTCGTTCCTTTGAGATGATGTTCCACAACGATCGCCTCCAACAGGATGTCTTCCTTGCTTCGTGTGCAGGTGAATGACAACTGCGACATGGACGTTTGCGCCATAATGATGAAATAGAATCATCAATGCACGGCTCAAGTGTTCATTTCACCATTATGGCGTAAAGGTCAATGGTGCCATTGTCTTTCATCATCGTTTGCAGATGACAGTATGAGATGGGACGAATACGGAGACCACCAGGCACAGTACATCACACTCCAGTGCATGCATGTTAGTCTTCATTACAGTAATATTTGCTATGGGCAATTCAATCCCTTTTGAAACAAGAAAAACATTGCAGAAAGAAACATTCTGCTGCACCAATAGCGATATGTGCAACCAGAAACGAGGCAAACAGGTGATTCACAACATGCTAATAGTATCCATATTCATTGTCTAGCGATGAAACAACCGAAAATTCGATGTTTTTTTCAGATGGATCGTTCGCATCGCGTCTTCTGGAACTGAAGGAGTTCACCCTCGATATACTGTTGTGTTCTGTATACCGAATAAATTCAACTCACACAAGCTCACACTATGAGAGAGACCCTCAGCTATAAAGATTACATTTAGAATTCCATCTTACCCCTGAATGCATTGATTAGGGTTCGAGCTACCGTGACCAAAGACAGAATGAGCAACGCCAACTAATGTGTACGTGGATCGTCAATCGGCGTCATTGCCGAGTAATTCTCCCTCCTTCCATCGTGCGAACCGCGAAAAAGAAGCAAACAATGTAATGGACACTGTTTGAAATGTCAATCCATCGTTATCGTTGTGTTATCGTTGTTTAGTTACATGAATTTCATGCGATGAGGCAGTAACGGTTGGCAAGGATTCTGCGTTGAGGTTCTTGGATTTGTCAGCGGCAATTCTCTGCTGAATTGACACTTTGAATGGCGCACGGGCATCAAAGCGGAAGTAATGCAGCAGGGAATGTGTAGGCTTGGTCAGATCGGCCGAATCACAAGCCACATAATTAACGAAGATATTTCATGCCCACTCGCTCATAAATTCCTCTGTTCGATTGGGCTTCTCTTTGAAGAGAGATAGTATTAAAAATTAATATAGTCAGCTGAGACTTGGGAAAAGGGAGAAATCTACTGACAAATGAGGTGCTCATGAGAGAGATTTTGTGACTGCTATTTCTCATCTGTGAACCTCCTTAATTTCAGAAAGTATGGCAACCGAGTTTATCTCAAATATCTGCTTATGTTGGGCGAAACGGAAGAAATGATTAACAAATAGTTCAATAATGTTATGGCTATGACTCTCGAAACAAAAACAACGTCGTTAGAACCGGATGAAATATTAACAAAACAGTTCATGATTGATCTGTTTACACATAGGAAATTGAAGAATGTTATCGGTTAAATATCGCAGATCTTACGATCATGATTAAGCATTGGTTTACCGTGAAGTACAGTAATAAGAGGGGATGGACTCCAGTGATCAGAAAGTGAACGCTGATAACTTCATTCGAAAATTTCTGGCCTCGCAGAAAGACTATGGGGCATGAAGGAGTCATGCCTGCCTGCAAGTTGACCCACTGATCTCTGCACTTTCTCACTCTGCGCTCTTTAACTTCCCAAACCGTCTCGTCGCGTTTTTGACCGCCGGTGAAGGGATATGGCAGTTTTCGCGAAAACCCCTCATTTGTGAATTTCAAAAATTATTCTTTCCCAACCTCTCGCATCGACTGCGCGCGGCAGTGAAGGCCGTTGACTGCTCAATATCAGACAGGTCCACGTATCGATAACCCACGACGATGGGAGTGCCCGGAGTGCCGACGTTGTCGTCCCACGGCTCCTACGCCTTGATATTCCTGATATGGTAGGATTACGGCAGTAGTTTCGATGCCGGACTCGCAATAAGTCTTGCGCCAACCATACTTTTAAAAGATAACTGTGCTCGGTCTACTGCATCATCTCTTGGTATATTCTGCTACCAGCGTTCCTCGATCTCATGAAATTATTTCAACGTGAGTATTCGGATTAGAGTATCACTCTCCGTATTCATGTTCTCTCAACCACGGTTTCCTTTCTCTATTCCTATATTTTAATTCCCAGTCAGCTCTTCCATTTCTTCGAAATAAAAGTGACACAGAATTCTGTTATTGTTCGCTTCTAAATGTCGGGGTTTCATGCGCGTGGCTCATCCACCGGATTATTCATCGAACTGCGCTCGATTTCTCCTTTCTGCAGTGTCATAATGTGATGTTGTCCGCTGATTTGCCTTTGAATGTGCTGGTTTCAGAATATATTTCGTCGTTACCTTAACATATCATGGCTCAAGATCGGCATAGAAGTATTCCGTCGTGAGTAATATCTATTTCTCTAATGTTCATAATTGGTTTAGGGAAACCGTGAACTTTGCGTGGTTTTGCGATACGAAACCGCGACCTCATTTCTATGTTACGGGCAGATTGTTTTCAGTATTAGAAGCGGATGTCCATGTGTTTTCAGAGTAAATTAAAGTGTATGTTGTCATGTAAATTAAGGGAAAAATGGCGTTGGTTGAAGTTCTCGAAACTTCCAGATTCAGCCCACGTGTTCCTTGGAGTCGAGAGGAACTGCATCTATTATATTGATGACAGGGTCAAGGGTCCTTTGTCGATATGCAAAGGGGTTGTTTCGAGTGATAGAATAGATGTTAGCCAATTCTGCAAGGTTCGTAATGTTTCCTAGTTTTTTTTTATATTTATTTATACATATGTAAATATTATATTAAATATATAATATAGTCGTTCCACTCAATTACACTCAATTTCACTCACTATACATGTTTAGATCTCCCACAGGTTCACAAAAAAGTTCGAAGATGCGGAGATTTTCGTTCAAGGATCCATCTTTGCCCCGGTTTTAGATCTCTACTACGGAAGATAAGCCGGAGAATATTGGACGGTTTCTGAAACTGTGAAGATCCCATCACACCTGGATGGACTGTTGAGAGTCTTTTATAGGTAAAGCAGCAGTTTTTCAATGTGTTTTTGAATAGGGAAGGGTTAAAATTATTAGTGACTTCGTACATAAAGTGACCATATTCAGCAATCGAATATTCTGGATGGAGTGGCTGAAAGAAGCTAACAATGCATATCGACTTATCATTCACTGCTACTATCTAAGTTTACGAAATTGGATGACAATCAAAAGCTCATTTGTAGCTGAGGTACGCCAAATATCACTGTTTTTGATAGAAAACATTTTTAGAGCCTCCCATCCGAAACCATGAAATGGGTGCCCAAGTTCAACTCTATCTTTGGAATTGTCAATACTTTCTTAGTAAAGATTGACATAGATACTCTGTCGGTCACCAAGCAAGCAACTAAGTTGGTTGTTTGTAAACTTTATGATTGACAGTTCAGTCGATTTTACCTTTGAAACATGTGCATTGTAGCCTGACAAAGAACGACATTAACTACCTGATGTTCATCAACGACGACGGTGTTGGCTTCGTCTCATTGTCCGCCACTGACTGCGCGATAATCAAAAAGGCCCACGTCTGTCAGCCTTATGAAGGACCGCATTCGCAAGTAACGACTGTCACGCCTCAGAAAACTTATGGTATCCATTGTTTTCTGAAAACTTATGGTATCCATTGTTTTCTGAAAAGGAACTAAAGTACATACGCCCAGGTGTTCCGAAAAAGGATGAAAGGCTCAACAGTTCTAGAAGTAGCATCTCAAGCACAAACGGAGATTGTAAAAAGGATTTTAAAAGGAGCAAGCAAATTTCGATCAATCTTAATATCTGCAAGTGTCTCGTAAGTATACATAATGAGGCTTCATAAGCTAAGGTGAGCTCAGGAGGATCCAGTTCGCAAATCCAAAGTTATCGCCTCTCTATCTATGACACTGAAAATGGTTCTCATGAGTTTTTTCGATTGTATACAAGACAGTATGTATCAATTGTCACAGTTCAAACTTCCCTTCGCCGCCAAATTCGTGCTCTCGATTCGTCTTCAATGAGCAACTGTATCCTGGAAGGACTCCATTGAGCCATGTCCCCATAAAGAATGATGAGTCGATATTCGTCTACTTCGAGGTTTCTATGGACATTCTGAGTATATTATGATCTGTTGTCAGCAAAACACGGAAATTCGAAAACATAAGGCCGTGCAGTGTAGCAGTGACCCCGAACCATGCCATGCACTGCCTACGGAGAAACAAGTGGTCCAGACACCACAAATTCAGGTACTTTGAGGATGCTGCAACCAAAAGCCTAAGAATCTGAATTGTTTAGCAAAGCAGAGTGACGTTGAAGCAGAAAGGAATTCAATGCAAGATCGAGCTAGAAACGCCTTCAACTTGCCCATTGGAGAAAGCCGGCGATTTCAAGCTTCAAGATCAGGTGCTTTTCACGAAAAACAAAAGAACTCCATAAAATTGTTAGATAAATGATCAGAAGATTGACTCGACCAAAGCGCGGCTAATCCAAGAATTTACTTGGATGAAGATGCATGTGGCCCAGAACCAGGTAGGCTCCAAGAGCTAATTATAGACATAAAGAAGTTGGACAAATCAGAAGGCTGTAGAATCCGAAACCGAGTTGGCGAAGAAACTTCGTGAACTGGAGAACAGGCACAAGAGATTGTTGTTCATGGTAGGCATCGAAAATTTTCCAGAGAAAATGTTAGTTTCAGCTGGGTCAAATGGAACTTCAGAAGTAAACAAGACATTTTATGTTCTTACTCAAGATTAATGCTAGAACTGTTTTTCTACTTGTATTTAGTGTTATTTCATGTTATAACTAAAAGACTGATATTGTCGATAATTGAGGAAACTATTCTATTGTTTGTTCTATACGAAGGTGGAGATAATGTTCTTTTCTCTATTACGATTGTTCAACTGTTAAAATAGACACTTGTGCAGTGCTAAAACCTGGGAAGGGGGAAGGAGGGAATCGCCGTGATCTAAAGACAATGTCGTTTCCTCTGTTGATAAAGGGTCACAATGAGGCGACTCATCCATTGTTCCGGTCAAATGAGATGGAAGTGCCCATTCCTTTGTTGTTGTACTCAAACAATTTCCGACAAATTATATGGATAAAGAATTTCCACTATTGCTGTTTAAATCTACGTGGCCTTTATTTTATCTGTTTCCTTTGTTTTTCCTTATTTTCAAGCTGTGGGCTTCTGAAACAATTTCGCTTAGAGTTTTGAAGTGGAGCTTGTCATCAGTATTTTTTCCTAAAATATTCTGAGGGTTCAATTCGGGAATGTCATATGGTTTCAGGATGCTCAATTTCGATCAAATTTGTCAAAGCCAGGGAAGACCGCAATCACATTTCCATGCCGGGAATCAGCTGCATTACGTGTCTGATGATGAAATTTTTTTTAGATATTCTAGGCAGGTTATAATGTGAGAAACGTATAAACTTGCCGTTCAGAAAATGGAAGGCATGGCGTTTGTTCACAAAGTTATCCATTGATACTTTGGCATTCATTGGAGCACAGGATGATTTCGCTTACTTCATTGACATCAGCGATGAATCTCAGCCAATCATGAAAGGACTACTTTCGGAGAATAACACGGGACTAACTGAACTTTGCCGAGTACGATACAACATTGATCATGTGGCCATCGTACCACTAGTTCTAAGCAGTTGTCTCTCTACTGCGATAACTACTCATGACAGTGGACCGACCATATATTGGCCATTTGAAAGAAATTTTTTTCAGTTGCCGAAAATTTCCTGCGACAGCATCGTGACTAAATTCGCAGATAGCGAGAGTTTTGTGCACAGTTCATTACTGGTTTCAGGAAAAATGCACATATTTGATTTTGCGACCTCCCACTCAACAACCATCTATGATCCTGAAATGTTTCCTATGCTGGCAAGGGTGGCTTATAGGTGAAAAGTGCCATTTGTAATCAAACTATAATAATTCGGCATTGCTTAGGAAACGTATATTCTGGATGGAATGGGCGAAAGACCCGGAACGAGGATGTCGACTTGTTGTCCATTGTTACGATTGTTGTACAAAAGCCTTGATGTCAGAGCAAACCTCGTTTACCGTCGAGGTACCCGGTATTTAAGCGCATACTTAGATGTTCACTTTAGAACTCATATTTTAATCCTGATGTTATATTTCGATCCCTGTTTCCATGGAAAAGTAGGTAAATTTCAGTTGTTTGCGAGGCATTCTCAGCCCGCGTAGTAGACACGTGAATGGCGAGAGATGCACATACATGAGATATGTTTCACTGGCCTCGTGAGTCCTTCTCTGTTTCTTCCATCCACATAGTAACCGAAACATTCTGAGAAGCAGAGATTTCCACCTCACTTTTATCGACTCTACACTTGACTACTTTCCCTTCAACAATCTCATGGGTATAAGGTCGACTAAGATGAATGAAGAAGATCAAACAGCAACTTCCAAAAGGTTTGTTCGCCGCGTTTGTTATGCACATGAAGATACATTCAGTGTTAAGAAGTGTTAATTTTTCAACTCAAGGAAGGGCGGAACCAGGTCTCAAACTTTCGAATAAAATTCTGATTTTTTCCTGGAAGTAGGTAAGGGCGCCCCTATGAACGTCATGTCTCGGCTTGGTCTGAAAAAATTTCGCAATCGTTTTATGATGAATTTCGTCATGGAGATGGAGAAAAATGAATCGATCATATCTCGCTTCAGAAAAATCGTAGAGGGCTGGGAAAGAGCTCATTCTGCAGCAAATTTTATGCTGATCATTTCACTTCTCGGGGTGCAAGACCGTATCTCTAACAGCAACGGAGATATTACTGGTCGGCCTCGAAAAAATCGATATTTTCATCGATTTTTCAAAAAACATATTCGGAAGCTTCTAGTATGTGATAAGCAATTCTGCATAACATATATTTTTAAGAAAAAAATAAAAATACTATTTTTTGGGAAAATAGCAGTCAAAGTTGTCTGATCACCCGAATTTTGGGAGTAGATCTGGCTTGTTCCAGCGAAACTTGACGCTCTTAGCAAGCGTAGCTGTAAGACCTAGTTTTTCTTGCTCTATCCGATGTGGGGTGTTGACGGTGCTATACGACAGTTATATCCCTCGAACTTCATTTTCCGACTTTT
>JACMIF010002443.1:0-18068 GCA_014805445.1 Diplogasteroides magnus | reverse complement strand
GAAATACATAGGAGCGATATTATTGAAAAATATTAACTTTAATGATGATAATTGATTTTTGGAATGATTCAAATAGCCTATCTTGTAGAGAATTTTATGCTGCGTCGATCTGTGCAAACTAGAAATTTTGAATGTTTCTACAGACAAAGTTATTTGACTGGCGGAATTGGCGGACTCCGCCGGATTCCGCCGGAATCGCCATGCAATGGGCGGAATCCCTACCACTGTATCCTAACTGAATTTTTATACCGAGTGCGCTTGACAAGTTTTTGTCCTCTCTCGTAGTCGCCAGGGATTCTAAATCGGTAAATTTGCCGTCATTCTTCTCCGCCGAGCTCTTGTCTCATTCTCTGACAGACAACCGCGCTCCGGAGACGAAGGACGACAAATTTACCGATTTAAAATCGCTAGTACTCGCGTACTAATAATAGAAAAATGACTTAACAATTTTATGCGAATTCGGCTGTTTATGTTGTAGATCTCTCGAAATGAATGACTTTCGTGAAACATAACCAATTGCCCTAGCTGCCAAACCTATTATAAACTGATATTTTTACCTGGTACGATTTTTTGACAGACAGTCAGCTTATTTTTACGTGCTATTTCTTCTTTTTTCCTGGCCTTTTATTGCCTCCACCTGTTCCTTTGGATAGGTTTCACCTGCGTTACTAATATTAAAATACGGTTATGAGAAAGAGTCCCGTTAGGATGCAGAATATTATGTATAAACAGTGTTATTCTCCACCTACGCCTGTCCATTTTCCCAGTAAGTCTCTGTTATTTTCTCACGGAAAAAGAATGATATCCACACTTATCAGCCTCCGATCTTTGTTTTCCGCAGCGCTATCTAATTATTTACAATGCCGCCCAAAGACGAGAATTCACGGTAACAAAAAGAGAAAAGCCATAATAGATTCATTTACTGCGCAGAAAAAAAAACTTTCACTACGGACAGTATAACTATCGCTGGCGACAGTATTGAACCGTTTTGTCAATCTGACCGTTTACGTAACAGATATTTCTGTGTGTGAGTCTAGTTTCCTTTCAGCTTAAAATGATGCAGTTCATCAGTGTATCCACTCATCGGGTGAGATTTCAGCCGAAACACCAAGCGCGCATCGTGGGCATTTGTGCTGTTACGATGGCACAAGGTACCATTTCACCATTATAACGCAAATGCCCATGGCGCACTTGTAGAGAAATCATCAATTATACGAGCATTTCCCGGTTTCAGTCCATTGTCTGGTGGGTGACAGTCTCATCTGTTTTCAATAATTCACTACTGATCATTGCCATTTTGTTCACGAGAAATACCATGATCGGAGGTGGAATTCCTGTCTGATATATTTTTTTAATAGGCCAATTTTGAGGATATCGCTATCTTCTTCTAATCTTTGCTATCGGCGACATCTTCGTTTCACTGTCTCACTACACTGTCCTACCAGTAAGTCCTGTTGTTCTGGAGATAATATTTCTAATATAAAGGGACATTTTTGAACTTTTATCTTGCCCTACTTATTATTACAATTACTAGTTCTCTCTCCTGGCAGAGAGCTGCCCCGGTTCTAAAACGGCGATTCCAAAATGTCCCCTTTGTCCATCTCTTATCATGTTATAGGGTAATCTGATGACGAACCGAGGCTGGATCTATTACTGCCACAACTTTCTCGATAAGGAGGCAATGGAGCGTTATATGTGTCATTTATTCACGTATTTATCGAATTCCAGGAGTGGTGGGGCTACTGGGGCTGTATCATGTACGGTATATTCTTCTTCCAATCAGTATACCTCCTCGCAATGCATTTCTTCTATAGATACATGGCTCTGTGCAGGTAACTTGTCATGTGATTGCGATAAACCCTGAAATGATGCCAGAGATGGATTCGAAAACGTGTAAAAAAATGCATAAATCCTTCGTGTAATCTCCCCCGAAATGATTATCCCTATGTCCTATAGATAGCCGCTCTAGTGAGATTAGACGAATGAGAAATGCATTTTTACCGTTTTCGAATCCCTAAAAGGTAAGGTAAGGTGCTGCCACGTCAAGCGATAACGCTAGGTGGGGCTCACCGGTAAGGCTGGCTGCTATTCCCTAATGCCTGATGTAATTGGAATCGAATATAAATCAATGAATATGCAGGCCATACTGGCTGTCGGTCACTGAGAAACGACCGGCATTTTGGCCTCTTGTCAGTCTTCTGATATTTGCATTCACCTCGACCGTAATCTGCACTGTCGTTCCAGGAATACGGTTTTGCAACTCAATATTATTATATCAAAAATTGATTTGATGCAGGTCAAATCCGGCGAATAGGCCATATTTTGCAAATGTCGTCAAAGAATACACTGGAGCTGAGTTAAATTCGGAACCATATCCCGGCTTTTTGTCAGTCGTCTTTCGGGTGAGTATTTTCATTGAAAAGTGCTAATATTCGTGATTCAGAGCAGCGAGGACGGCGGCGGAGGTGAATGCTTCATTGATTAACAACCCATGGAAAGAAAACTATCACGGGAACTGTCACTTTGAAACTACTGATAGTATAAGTGTCGCAAGTAACAGTTATGCTATTTGTAGTGTCATAAAGACAGTATGAAGCTGTCATTTGTCAATTAGTCAATTTCCAAGACAATTTTTGATGTGATCCTCACTTCGTTCAAGCACATTTAGACGGCATTCAATGGGACTCACCGGAAGTGAAAGTCGATATAATCATTCTCATTCTATTATCCGTTCCCGTTACGATCATATTCATATGTGCCTACAAGATCATTTCCGTGATGTCCAGAGCGGTGTAAGGACTACGGTTTCTAAATCAATATTCTAATCAATTTCTGCTTCTTCTAATCTCATCGGTGAGGTTGTCTATCGAACGTAGAGACAACTGCTCCGCGGAGATTTGAGGAATGAGAAATGCGTTTGACTATTGAATTAGAAATCCTACTGATTATTACAGTAATTGTCGTGAAAAATTATATTTCAGTGCACAGAACAAGGCCACCAGAAAGACTCAATCTCTACAGAGACAGTTGTTTCGCGCGCTGATGATTCAGGCAGGTTTCACCGGGTGAAACACAAGAGCGCCATGGACGTTTGCGTCATTATGGTGAAATTGATGCTTGCGCAGTAATAATGACAACAACGATGGTACACTGTCTATTTCACGCACTTGTCTTTTACTTGTCTTTCCTGTCTTCTTACAATCAGATTGATTAGTATGGTTGGAAAAGGAAGCAAAGGCGAATTTTTCTGCCGTCTAACTCCTTCGGATCGCTTGTCCACCACATGCGGCAAGCGCTCCGATGGAATGGGAGAAAACTGCACTTTTTCTACCTTTCCCAATCCTACTGATAAAGCTTCAATTCAGACGATAGTCCCTTTCGTCGCTTCCTACTTCCCTATTGCCGGCATTTACGTCATTCCCATGTTTGGTTATGACTCGGGCGGATTTGGAGAATTGCTCATGGTTGCAACGTCAATATACCCGGCAATCGATCCGATTGTCATCATTGTATGCATCACCAGGCATGGTGCATTCTTCAAATTGGCAAATAAATAACGGTTCAGTTACCGCAACACTCTCAAACGACTGGTAAGGAAGGCCCTGAAAATCGACGGTAAGGAATGGGGCGGACAGGACAACCGCGCCATGGACATTTGCGCAGTAATTGTGAAGTGCAAGTATCCATTTCATCGTTGTTGCGCAAATCTCCCTGGCGCAGTTGTGGTGCACCCCAAGAAAAGACGCTTGTATTACGCATCCTAACTAAACTGATACCTTAGTCTATTTATCGCACAGTTGAAACATATCCCGTAACGACGAAATAGCACGTAAAAGTGAGAGACCAGGGTGGAATCCAGATGTGATGCGGGTACCAGGAATAGCAGTTGGGATAGGATGCATAATAATACAAACTTTGTATATGATGGTAGCATTTTCAGTTGAAGCATCGCAGTCGGAAGTGCAGACAATCTCAACATCAACTCACAAATCATCCCAAGGCAGTAGACAAGTCGGCATTCAGAGGACATGAAATGCCGGATGAAGGACAAGAACGCCATGGATATTTGCGCCATAGTGGCGAAATGGACACAAGAAACGCCTCGATTGCGCTTTTGTCCATTACACCACTATGGCGCAAATACCTTGTCTTTCACCTTAAAGGTCGCTCACTATTCACATTCTTAAAAGCACGTTACATGTGAAATATTTTTGTTTCGTTGACATTACTGTGCGTTTGTGAGCGAACCAATGTTCATCACTCATGTCATAGAATAATATATGTTGATGAAAGATAAACTTCTTCATATTTTTACTAATGATACAACGCGCACGAAAACGATGATATTCATCACTGTACTATTGTGGTAAACGGAGTTGAAAGTCAACCTCTGTATGTTGAGCGTGAAACCTGTGTATTCAAAATCATGGCCAATGGTCGGAGAAACGACGAAATATTAGGGTGACCGGAAAGTCTTTGCACTTTTTCGATTTCCTTGAAATATCTCGACGGAAACTGTGTTGTATTACTAAAAGGTTATTGCATAAATAAGTCCAGATCCACACATGTTTACCATTAGTGGGTGATGACGTCACTCCTTCTGATAACGTTGTGGCAGTCGATTCCCCAACACCAATTTGATACCACAAAAACGATCTCATGCCATAACTTCGTTCTAAGTGGCCGAATATTCGATGTTAGATATTCTAAAAATAGGTAATCATTTCCCGAACAAATCAGCATTGTTAGGGCTCATGTCCTAAATCCATAAAAAAATTTTATGGCCAAAAAACCGAAAAATTTCGACTCTTTCAATTTTGAACGTAGAGGCACCAGCAGGTATGTAGAGGACAACGAAATATGTTTGGAGCATGAAACATCATTTTGCGCAAATTCATTCAGAAATTATAGCAAAAAATCGGATTTTCGTGAAACAAAAATGATATTTTTGGCCATAACTTCTGAAGGAATTTACGCAAAATGATTTTCTATGCATCAAAAATTTTCTTTTGTGATACTCTTCATTCGGGATAAGTTTGGTGCCTCTACGTTGAAAATGGAAAGAGTCGAAATTTTTCGGTTTTTTGGCCATAACTTTTTTATGGACTTAGGACATGAGCCCTAACAATGCAAATTTGTTCGGGAAATGATTATCTATTTTTAGAATATCTAACATCGAATATTCGACCACTTAGAAAGAAGTTATGGCACGAAGATTTTTTTGGGAGTCAAATTGGTGTTGGGAAATCGACTGCCATGACGTCATCAGAAGGAGTGACGTCATCAGCCGCTAATGGTAAACATGGACGTGGACATATTTATGCAATTGTTGTTTGGAAGTAGAACTTAGTTTCCGTCGAGATATTTCAAAAAAAATCGAAAAAGTGCAAAGACTTTCCGGACACCCTAATAGCAGGCGAATTTAAGAGTGCATAGTCGTCAGCCAGATGGAGTGTGTGTACTCGGTATATCAAGTTGGTTTTCCACAATAATGACACAATTTTCTATGACCTGTGGTCGACCTATCCAGTTAGTTCCGACGTCGATTCCTCATGTCATGCGAGAAATTACTATTTGCATGCACCTAGTCTTCATTAGTTCGCTCTCAATAGGTCTTTAATTGTCCTCATTCTGCCTACCACTGTCATGTCACAATCATTGTCACTGTCATTCATTAGGTGGCTCTCTTAAAGGGTCCTCCATCTAATCTACCACTATCTAGCACTCAACATGGCTGGTGCTGGTGGATATGAAGAGGTTATCGAGAAGGAAGGACTCATTCGTCTCACTATCTCATCGTCACAGCTCATCATCGGGGATCAGTATGTTTGCATTTCTTTGCTTATTGTTTGAATCATTAATAAAAACTTCCAATATTTTAATTGCACTGCTTTTTGATCGCCTCAATCGATACTAGTCTCAATACTATATATTGCGCTTGGAGGCAATTCAAAATCACTACTAATGATCAGAGAAACGACAGGGGAAGGGGCTCGGGAATCTATCGGATAATACTCTAGTGATAACCATTCAGGACAGATGAGAAAGAAATCGGCGGTATTTCCTGGAATGTCGAGGTTTGTCAAGCATTCCATTTCTGGTTTCAAAAGTGATAGAAGAGTTCATTTCTCGCTCGTCTAATTTCCGCCGGACAGTTCCGATTTAGAACCACTAATATGGTGTGATTTACAGGTGAAATGGGAAAATCATTACCTGAGTGTTATGCTGAACCACGACCCGGAAGTGCGTCTTTCTCGTGTGCAGGCACTGTTTGACTACTCCATCAATGTCCGCGACTCAAAAGGACAATCCATCACATATTGGGAGAAACAGCATGAGGTAATGATCACTGGCGGACTTTGGGCCCATGAAGGAAATGGTAGTAGGAATTCTAAATCGGTGCTAATCTCATTCATCCATTTTTCGCGGCGCGGTTTCTACGAGCGATAAACAGCCGCCATGAAAGGAAAAGGCAAATGAGAAGTGCACTCTGCCAATGTTTATAAATATACGATATAGAAACGTTTTTATTTGATAGCCGCTCAGCGCGAAAGAAAAAAATTCCGCTGTAAATGACTATGGAACTGTGGTTTAAATTAACCCCATGGGAACGTGTTTACCAAACATGTTGGTGTTACTTTTTTGAACCGCTCAACTTTAGACGCTCAACTTCAATAGAAAGTGCTTTGGCAAAGCGGACATCAATAGTGAGGAAAATATACGGCAGCACATGCAAGCGGACTCGTTAATCACAGTCGAAGTCCGAATTTCGATCCTTGAATCTTGCGGAGTCCTTTCTCCTCTGTTGTTCAAATACACTGAAGAAGAAACATGGGCAACCGACTTGGTTCTCAAGGTTTGACGTAGAAGGTAGTATCTATTATCCTTATGTGCTATCTTCAGTTGAAAGATGGAAGTATAGCAGTGAACAGTTCGTATCTTTCCCAGTGTTCGGTCGTCTTTGAGCAATGCAACATTGAAGGAAAGCTGCAGCAACTACTGGATGTACGACGAAAGAGCTTATTATGCATGTAAACCGAGTGCGAACCCTCTCTCAATTTCATTCTCTAATTTGTCTGATATTTCGTCGTTTCTCTGATAATTACTCGTGATCTTGAATATGGTTATAGGTGTTTTGCTATATATAGCGAATGCGACTTTTTCAAGTCAGTTGCATGAATTACAAGAATGAAGAAGATCAATTGTAGAGAGTATCGGATGTGACGGTCGGAGAAATGACTGCACTACTGAAGGTGGTCTACTTGGAGAAAGGAGAAATTGATGAGAAGAACGTCTTCGATATCCTCCCAGCAGCTAGCGCCCTGAAGATTTCCTCCGTAAGTGCACAATTATGTAACGGTCAAAACCATATTTCGAAAATTTCCGATTGTTCAAAACCGCCATTTTTCTTTCGGAAACAAAGCCGTAATTTCAGTATAACTTCTCTCCTACTGAATATTTTCTTTTCCCACCAACATACAAATGTTCGTGTAGTAGGAATAGGAAAAAAATTCGTCTTATATGTTATAAATATAAATATTATTCTTAATATTCGGTTCAGGTCAATCGACAGTGCGACCAGATGCTCTGCGATTGGAGCTGCAGCCCAGAACGCACTGCTGGCGACCTGGCGAAGCTGATTTATATCTCGAACAAGCATCCGCTCCCCGAGTTACAGGTCAATTTATCTACCAATAAGCTTCACGATATCGTAAATAGGAGAAGACTATTGATAGTCGATGAAAAATGTCTTCTTCACTGCATAACTTCACTGTTCCAGCGCACGATGCCTGCGATACTGGACGCGTTCATGTCCGAGCCACAGATTATTGCACAGGGTGGGATTCATAAATAAATTCATACGTATTCATTCAGCTCTAATGGGACAATTTACTTTCAGGCAAACCTCAAAGGAGCGTGCGGGACATCATGATGACTGATTGGTACATAAAACACTTCGATGATAGCACACGGTCTTATCTACTCGAGACGCTCTTAATCCCGTAAGCGTTTATTTGTTCTCGGTTGGGCGGGTGCGGGGTCGAACCCGGACTAGTCAGAATGGTCTGTGTGGCGCCCTAGACCACTGAGCCATACCGGCAGGACCACATCTCCCTATAGATTACTACCTGACCCCGTACGGTACGGTATTTATTTCATTAATGTCGAGGTTTACTGAATAATGTCGGAATGTTCAGCGACTGCCGTTTCGCTGAGACTGACTTCACGTCAACAGATAACAGAAACTACAGTCTGGTCATGATCACACCTGTCGGTCCCTTCGCAACCAATGCCGCCCTACAAGTAGTCGCTCACAATGTGGTCTGGAGACTTCTTGTCCAGGTGAATTGCGCTTGCCACATTTGCTAGGGTATTCTTTGATGCGCAGTGACTGTTGCATTGCATTGAACGCGTTGCGGTCGCGTCGCGTGTACGACCCTCAAGAAGCAAAATTGTACATGCCGGGCCTTGGTTGTCGCCAGTTTCTGATTCCAGTCCATTTTCAGGAAGACTGTCACGGCCGCCTGTAGGCCACCGTGTACTGTAATCCGGAGTATTGCAGCAGCAATTGGAGGGTCACAGCCACTGCTTCTGTGCACATTCAACATCCTAACGACCAATCACGGTATACTATTTGAAGCCCTGACATGGACTCTGAATCGACGAGTGAAATCAAATGCACATTGGGGCATAGTAGTGAAGACTAGAGACCTCGAATTGACTCTCAATCGACTCACTTAGTACATTCCGTTTCTCTAACTCATTTCAGAGCGGTTGTCTCTTGCATTTGATAGACAACCGCTCTGCAATGAGTTGGAGAAACGGAATGCACTAAGTGAGTCGATTGAGAGTCATTTCGAGGTCTCTAGTGAAGACCTAAGGTTCCACTACACATCTGGATTTAGCAACAGTCAGGCGAACTCTATTCATGGGGGAGAGGAATAACATGCCATCCTGATAAATATGATATCAGGAACATCCACACCGCATCCATCACTTGCTCCACCTCCGCTCCACAATGTCAGTCCCCATTTCTGCATGAACAACTACTCGCCGCACCCAAGACGAGTCTCTTCCAGGAAAGATTCGTGAAACAGCTCATCAACAATGTCCAATACATCCACATTGTGTTGAAAGTTCAGGTATGAGCTCAGCCCTGAAAATCGAAAGCACCTACTGTTCTCGAATTAGAACACGGCTTATATATTAAGATACAATGAGAAAACTAAGGCTTCTAAATCGGTAGATTTGTCTTCATTTCTTCACTTCGCGATAGTCAACCGTGGAAAAGAATGATGAAAAATTTACCGATTTTTAATACCTTGTGAAAACGAATACAATGTTTAGATCGGCGAGACACGTGGAATTCCCCTACCGGAAGAGGAACTCGTCTTCACGGATATAAGGGGTCCTTGTGCAAACATTATTCTCAAGATTGAAGGGAGGGAAACAGCCGTGAACAGGGCATGTCTCGCCCTTCACTCACAATTCTTCCACAAACTATTCTATGGAGAGTTCATGGAGAGCAGCCAAAGAGTAAGTGCACATGAAAAAGGCATAAAAACAAATTAAAATACGGTAGTAAAGTGCACTTGTCATTCCACTATCACAAATCGATTAGTCGTTTTCTGTGCGATGAAATACAATGCTTATTGACAGGTGATCGAACTGAAGGAAGTATTCTATGACGATTTCATAATCCTTCTTCGTCTCATTCATCCATCTTCCAACATTCAAGAAGTGCTGATTAAGCACGTGAAAGATGTGGACATCCTTGAAAGACTACTGGTCCTCGCCGATTCGCATCTCTTCCCTCAAGTGAGGCTCTTCAAATGAGTTTCTTTTGAAAACTTATCTTATTTTTCTAATTTAAAACAATAATAGTGTGCAAGCATCTATAATTTTCTGTTTTTAGTATCATAAGAAACGGAAAATTTCAGGTAACGAGATGGCTGAATAATGCAAACAGTGAGGCTAAAAATGTTGAGGAGATCGCGAGACTAATTGTACTCGCTGATCGTTTTAAGCTCAACAATGTCATCTACTGGGTGAGGATGGACTGCTCCATTTACGAACTGTAATTTTAGAACTGCTATTTTATTGAACCGGAGGTTATAGAAAAGGGTTATTTTAAAACTGGCCATTTTAGAGGTTCCGTTTTCAGAACTTTCCTCTGATCCTATTCATAAAAACCTCCTTGTTCTGAAAGGGTCGGTTCATAAACGACGGTTCTAAAATGGGGAAGTGCCTCGAGGATCACTTGACACACCTGGACGAATATATACCTGAATTTGCAGCTATGTCGAAGTTGTCGCGGATATGGACAGATGCCCATGAAGGATATTCCGCAGATGTCTGTCTATGCCGAAGAGTTCACCGATAGCGCGAAGGCCATTCTGATGGAGTTGTGTAGAGCAATATAGGCAAATATTCCTCCTAATTCATAATTACACCTTGTCTGACCTTACGACGGTTATTGAATTGCACAGAAGTGTATCTATTTCAGTATCTTGCATTGATCACAAAATGTACCCTGCGATAAACATATCATTAGTTGAAGGGAGTGCTCAAGTTGAGATGGAGATGGATTCTGGACAGTATGCACACGTGCATTTTTCCTTTATGCCATCCTCACCATATCTGGCATTCTTATTGGGGAACATCGAAATATACCGTGATGAACAACATGTTTTCTGTATTCACTCATTTCATACTACATATCTCAATCAAGGTTGAGTAGCGTGAAAGTATTCTACTTCACTAGCTAGGTCAAACGTAGACAATAGGGCTGGCAGTTAGTATTCCAGATCAGTTATGTTTCACGGCAGCTATATAACTTAGTTATGTAGAATCCGTGAAACATAACTGATTTCGCATACAAACTGGCAACCCTAGTAGACCACTGATAGTGTACTTCTTTCCTCACCTCTTTAAGCTCTTAAATTCTTCAAAACTTAAATTAGCTCGCTAGTTCTCCAGTATAGTCAAGACCAAATTATCTCATGATCACCTTTGTAATGTTCTTATCAGCTCCTTTCATCATAATAATTAATTTGTCCGCGTTCACATGTTTTATTTTTTACGACGAACGTACAAATCTGTCTATCTATAAATAAACTTGCGTTCGTTACGTTTCGTTCGTAAAAAGGTATCGCGCCAAGGAAAGGGTGTTGACACAGCTGACTACCGTACACCACCTTTTTCACGGAGGAGTCCAAGGCGCGGATTTCGGGAATTTTTTTAACATTTTCGCGGAAATCGTTTTTTTTGTCTTATATAGTTCCTCATTATACAACTAACTATTATTTCGCGCTGAAAAGACGCGCTATAGTTGTCTAGCGATGCAAATGATCTCGTCGAAGAATTTCTAGCCGTAGAGACGTGAAAAACTTTGTAAAAAATAAAATGATAAAAATTTCTGTGCTCCGCTATAAATACAACTTCGCTGCATCTTTTTTCTTTGACATTGCGTCTTTACGTCTTTTTCTGTTTACGCGAAGTTCATATACATGCTGCTTCGCTAAGTGCGATGTTTGTGGAATTCACGAGATCAGGGAGGCCCTTAGATTTAGAGTTTGTGTTCTCTATGGATCTTTTAATCGATTCCTTTTTGTTTCCCAAAACTAATAATTACAGTTATTTTCAGCATGCTGCAGCTTCCCAATGGAGAAGAATATCCGTTCCAGGATCTCTCGCTTTTTGCCACGGTGAGCGGCATTTTCATCTACTTGGTGTATATTTTCGTGCTATAATTACTATTTTTTGGCTGGAAGGTACTCTGCTGACATAATTTTAGCACTAACCCATGATCATGAATTGCCCGTCCCCATAAGGGATATCCCACAGCCTAGTCGTTTTGAGTGATTCTAACTGTGACATTGGCATTTGCTCGTTTACGGGGAAATAGGCAGATGGGTGTATTTCTCAAAAATCATCTGCATAAGTTGAGGACTGGTTAAGAATAGAACTATTGAGTAATGATCTAGAAGATGGCTGCATCCGGCATAAATTACAGCGACCACCTCGGGATATGTCGCGGTAGAAATGCTGTTTTTGACATATACCGCAGGGGCAGCTGTGTTTTCCACGGGCGAACCATCTTCAATAGTGAAGCGGGTTGCATTCTCGAAATCTGAGTCTGGCTACGATGCGTTTTTAGGTTTATTATGGCGAATGCTGGCGCTTTTTCATTGGCTCTGAGAATTCTCAATCATTTGTTCTACTTGCAGTTGATGGAGAAACACTCGGCACTCATAACGTCAAGCAACGTTGACGATCAGGTTTTTTCCCAAATTTTATTGTTTCTACATGATTTTATTCGTGCAATTTTCGTATTTTACATTATTTATTTTTAAATTTTTTGAAGGACTCTGTTTTAGGTGCAAGGCTACATCAAGATCTTCGAGGAATCATTCGCCATGTGCACCACTGAACTTACAGGTTAGCGATGCTTTCTTTTCCCATGTGTGCTATTATTGTGGAAAACGGAATTGATAAATTCCATGCAGTGTTGGGCTGATCACCGTACGTACGGGGGTACCCCCGCAAAATTTGAAAAATGAGAAAAATGATTCCGGTACCCCCGCAAAATTTTGATAATCAGAAAAATCACATAAGGGGAGACCCTTATGTATTTCCGGATTTTACCCGGGACCGGCGCAAATTTTGGGAATTTTGTACCCGGCACCCCCGCAAATTTCAAAATCTTGGTCGATTTACGGGGGTCCTGCCCACCTCTGATTCCATGTCTCCAGTTGATTATCCGAACAAATTAAGGAATCTTGAAACATATCTGAATGTCAACGTCACAATATAGTTTTCATCGATATTTCGGTTGAAACATGTTCAAATTAGTCCAAAATGATTTTTAAAATCAATTTTAATTAGTCTACATCAATATAATTTAGGCCAAATTCGCACTTTCACAGAGGAGTTCAAATATGCTTCACGATTCCAATATAAAGAAAAGTACACTTTGCGATCAGATTTTGAGACCGCCCAAATGTCACATGTGTACCAGCTATATCAAGTCAGTTTTCCACAATATTAGTATATGTTAGGGTGTCGCAATAGGAAAATATTGACAACCGGTGAAAAAGATATCGCCACAGGCGCACATCGCAACCTAAATGCCCCATACATGTAGCAAGGGATAGAAAGTAGTTTGATTACTACGACATCATCAACCAAAATTGAATATATTATTTTGTTCGGAAATTAACTATCCCTTTATTTGAACAATCATATCTTGAGCGCGACTAAAGGGGGCATGGCACATTGTGAGGTCATGCCCTGCTCATAGCCAACTCCACTCCCCCTCCTCAGTGATTCCGGTGGTGCGATTGTTCAAATTTGCCAAATTCATGATTTTCGAACACCCTTTTGGAATTTTGGGCGCATTTTTCGTGAATTTGATATAGAATCCAATTATCAACTGATTATTGTAGGCAAGTGAAAGTCCGACGCGCCTGGGAGGCCGATTGCACAAAGAATTTTTTTTCACGGAGTTATGGTCGAAGGACCAAGACTATACGAAAAAGTGTCAAAATCCAGCTAGCCACATGTGCTTCACAGAATAAGCGTAGAATAACTGGAGTATCAAAACTGTAGTTGGCGACCCGGATCCCACTTGAAATACGACTACAGTGGCCAAAAATGTGATTTTTGGTTATGCAAATTTTGAATTTTTCGACAAAATCGTTAATAACTTGGCTCATTCCGAACCTTACAAGTTCAAAATTCACAGTTTTGATACTCCAGCTATTCCACGCATATTCTGTGAAGCACATGTGGCTAGCTGCATTTTGACACTTTTTCGTATAGTCTTGGTCTTTCGACCATAACACCGTGAAAAAAATTTCACTTGCCTACAATAATCAGTTGATAATTGGATTCTATATCAAGTTCACGAAAAATGCGCCCAAAATTCCAAAAGGGGTCCGAAAATCATGAATTTGGCAAATTTGAACAATCGCACCGGAGTCACTGAGGAGAGGGAGGGGGAGTGGGGTTGGCTATGAGCAGGGCATGACCTCACCATGTGTCAGTCCATGCCCCTTGGTTATGCCTTTCGTCGCGCTCAAGATATGATTGTTCAAATAAAGGGATAGTTAATTTCCGAACAACCTAATATATTCAATTTTGGTTGATGATGTCATACATACTTATGTTTATCCATTCTTCGAGGGCAAAGTTATGAGGGGGTCAGAATAGAGTGAATGTAATCAAATGTCGTAGTAATCAAAGTACTTTCTATCCCTTGCTACATGTAAAGCGCATATATGGTCGTCTGTTTGACCACGATGACGTCATTAATCAATAGTTATCCCCAAAACTACAGTATTAGCCTTGTATATGAATGGTTTGAAGTTTTACTGTTCAGCAGACAGTCCTCCTATGGCAGTGGCAGACAGAGGGAGACAGCTGTGGACGACTATGGCTCAATGGGCAGAGGTGAACATTGAATTGAGAATGAAAACATACGTGGGCATTTGGGTTGGCGGATTGTATGCGAATTCAGTTATGTTTCACTTATCTTATATCTCGAAAGTTATAGCTGTCATGAAACAATATCATACACACTATGGTTGGCAGTTGGATTACTTTTCGGATATGTTTCACCGTGGCTATAAATATTGCTTTTATAAGAGCTGTGAAACATATCCGAAAAGTAATCCAACTGCGAACCCTAATACACACCCCTCCGTAGAGGTAGCTGGCCCAGGTATGTATTGACGAATGAGACATGCACTTTAGAGCCGTTTTAAAACCCCCTATTCCCTGCCTAATGGTTATGGTCGTGACAAAATCACTTTACCACCCTGCCGTTATCATTGTTGTTATTTATGCTGAGTGGCACCGCAGTACCTATATTTTCTGTTTATTCAGGCCACTATGCATGCAGCGAGACGTGGCACGAGTAGTGAAGACGATGGAGGAATGGAGCACGACCTCTACGACAAGATCGTCAGATTCATCAAGACGGGAGAGTATCCGGAGGATGTAATTGTGGCCAATCGATTCCAATGGCGGTGGGAAAATTTGATCTTTTTCGTTCACAAATAATTGGTATTTGGAGAAAGAAATGCGATCAGTACACACTCTCCACTGACGGTGTCACTCTCCTCAAGAAGGGCGCGATAGTGTTGAAGAGAGGAGAAGTGATGAACGTGGTGAAGACATTTCATCTCGCTATAGGACATGGAGCACGGCCAATTATGTTCGTATTTCCCCCAGTTCTTTTTGAAGACAGAATTTAGGTCGAAAATGATGGCTCATGTGTACTGGAATTCTTGGCAAACTTTTTTAAGGAAATTTGTAAGCAATTGTAGCTGCACGAGAATCTCTGGTAGCAAACGTCCTTCATACAGCAAAAGTCATTGAAATATAAAACATTTGTGTTGTAACTGTTCTGATTTTAGATCTTCACATTTCTCTCATATTTGATCATTCATCAAGATCGTTTGAATGGATTGTAACAGGAATAGATAAACACGAATTAGATGTTTTCAATGCCAAGTGATATTTGAAAACAGTTGCCGAAATATGATTTTTTTCTTATAGGTTGAGCAAAGTAGAAAGGGCTACGGGAGGATACTCAGTTGATGATCATGAATATCTTTCGGAACGGCAATCAATACTATCGGGACGCCAAAGGTCGATTCAGTTGGTTTAAGCTGATCACTATATTTTTCAGCAGCCGTTATTCATTATTGAGCGACGGCTTAACATTGGTAGAGCGTACTAGTGGAAAGGTTGTGTTGAGAAACGACGAAGCATTTCTCGTAGTGAGGACGGTGCACGAGTCATGTGGACACCTTATTCATAAACTCTTGTAAGTTTCGAAATAGACTATCTGATTGATATTGTAGTCATCAGGATCGAGACTGTGTCCGCGTACGTGTTTATTCAACGTTCTGCCAATTGTGTTCTTGATGTGGTCAAGCAGTGTCAGTTTTGTGCTTGCAAAACTAAATGCGGAACTTTCCTGTCTCCATCTCCTGTTAGAGCGGAAGGTTGTCATTATTTCAATATTTTTATTACATTTTTCATTTCAGATGTACGCGTAAAGGTGGACGTAGAATATCCAAATCCTGCAGATATTTCTAGTAGGAAGATCAAGGTTTCTCTTTTATACCCATAATTACACTATTCTTAATTGAAAGCATATTTTCAGCTTGAGTTCAGTGGATTCGATCGAGTTGCTGCACAACGGTGTGTTCCTTGACATGTTTTTTGCTCTTTGAATGATATTTGCATTTATCAACTAATTTCTCTTGAAGATATTACGATGAAGCTTGTGCAGAGCTGAAGAGAAGGGGAAGATGGAGGGAGTTGCCTGCTAAGGTTTGCTTTTATTTTACATTTTTGCGCAGTTTTATTATTCTTTTGCCTAATGTTTCAGCTAGGTGTCTTCAAATTAAAAAAAAAATCAAGTAGACACTCCTTTAATGATTTCAATAAAAGTGAGAAAATGATAAAGAGAAATAAAGGGTCTGGACAAATTCTCTGTTCAGCGAATATTCTTGATAAGGAGGAGTACATCCTTACCGGTTTTACCTGTTATCCGATTCAGAATGGCCGAGAAGTATCAACAGAAGAGAGGACTCTGGCAGAGAAGATACTGGCAACTGTGCGAGTGTTGAAGGGAACAACAATTGAAGATGAGGATGAGAAGAAGGTGAACGATTACATGACAGGGAAAGTATTCGGGGGGGGGGGAGAGAGTGATGGTATTTATATTTTGCTAGAACGTTCCCTATTCTGAACACTTCTTTTCTTAAATAACGGAGTTCTGCTAATTAGACTCGAAGGGGGGACACTAGAGTTGTTAAAACGAGAAACGAGATCTCGTTTATTTTCTTCCGCAGAAAGGGAAGAAAACGATATCTCGTTTTGCAATTTTGCAGGAGCGACGAAAAAACTTTTTCGTTTTTATTCAAATAATAGTTTTATCTCGGCGATCGGACGATCATTCGCCTTTCTTCGCTTACCAGGATTGGTCTCTCCCAGCGAAGAAAACGATCAGACCGAGAAACGAGACTCGAAAAGTGCAAATGAATGAGAGGGAGGAAAACGAGATCTCGTTTTTGCACAGTTTCGCATGTAAATCAAAACGAGTCTCGTTTCTCGTTCTCGTTCGAACAACTCTAGGGGACACGTAACCCATGAATATTCGGGTCATAATTAGGGAACTGAATCCCAGCAGAAGTGAGCATTTATGTCATCTAATTCCCTCGGAGCGGTTATCTATCACGTCAGAGAGACCACAGCTCCGAGGGAATTAGATGTTCGAAATGTGCACTTATGCTTGGATTCCGTTCTCTAGTCATTCGGTGAAGTAAAACAGCCTTACGTCTCGGGGACATTTCTTCTGTATGCCATTATCTTGCGAGTGTTGTTTTCATCGGAAATGCACAAGTCGGGTTGAATTTGCGAGCACTTCTTGTAAATTTGAGTGCTTTATCACAATGGTCTGATGATTATGTTTGCCGAAGTTGCTGAGGACCCGAGTTAATCCTAGTCCGTTCTGATAATTTATTTCCGTGCAGGATTCTTCTGTCAACGCCTTCTCCCCTCTACAACAAGCCACAGTGAGAGCGAAGCACATCAAGAAACGTATGTTTATTTGGCCTTAAGCTTTGGATTGGGATGAGATGTTCACTTGATACAGTACAGTGTTGGTTGACCCAACCAACGAGGGTAGATCTCTTATAACTCAACCCACTTCCCCCGCGTCCATGTCCCGGAAAACACTGGAGTTAACCGGTAATTGGTGGACGACCTCTTGAGAGAGTCTCTGCGATTAAGAATGGCGTCCCTTCTCCCCCCTCCTCCTCTTATCTACACTACAGTGTAAGAGGATGAGAGAGAAGGGGCGACTGTTTCAAGAATATCCCCTTTTTCCTCGCTTTTAAGAAGCATTATTTTTTCGGCTCAAGCTAAAATCGAGGTTGGCGGAACCGGGTGGGAAACTTTGGAATAAAATTCTGATTTTTTTCCTGGAAGTAGGTATGGGCACTCCAATGAACGTCATGTCTCGATTTGGTCTGAAAAATTTCGCAATC
>JACMIF010002442.1:1193-18070 GCA_014805445.1 Diplogasteroides magnus | reverse complement strand
ACTCCTCGGAGAAATGCATCTTACTACGGATTTAGAAACTGTAGTAAGTTCGCGGGGGTACGTTCTGATTCAAAGGCTTCTCCGGCGACTTTCCGGTTCGTGGCGGATGGGCGACCGGACTTCATTAAGGCAGAAGTCGGCCTCTTTGAACTCTTCCACCAAAACTGTCCACTATGTGATGGTGCAGAGCCGACTCACCCAGCCGCCGCTACGAGAGATGACTTGCTTAGAGTCTGAAACGGCCTGCACGAAAATGATGCAAAAGGGAACGATCACGTGTAACTGTTCACTGATCTTCAAATGCTTGTGTTATGAAGAGGAATCAACGAAAGATGAAACAACAAAACGGGTGGAATATCAATATCACCCTGTTGTGATTGCATCATCATTCTGCAATTTTCCGTCAGCGTTGAAATATTGATCACAAAACACAGTGTACAAAAATTGTAGTCGCGATAGCGTCAGTGAACTTTTGATTCAGCTGCAGCAATTGATGCGGTAAGCTTGTGATATTGATCGTGATTAGGGTTTCTAATTCGGGAGTAGAGTGCATTCGTCTGTTGTATGATTTAAGAGGAGCGGTTGTCTATTGCATGAATGAGACAACCGCTCCTCGTGAATCAGACTACATACGAATGCACTCTACTCCCGATTTAGAACCCCTAATCGTAATGTGCTGCGTAGTTGCAACACAATTTCCAACGTATCAGAGCGTACGGTCTGGGATCAAAGTAGACGTTCCTTATGCGACCGTACTCCTGTTGGTAGTCCCATCTAGAGGGGATTCCATTTCGAGACGAGCAGGGTGGGAGGAAGAAGGAGAGGCGACTCGGGAACGACTTATGGTCCGTTGTTCGCCCAGCTTGTCATTCTCTCTCGCCCAGCATAGACGACCGGGCGAATGATAGCATAGACAAAAGTCGCCTGAAAGTCGAGAAATAGTAGGGTTTCTAAGTCGGGAGTAGAGTGCATTCGTCTGTTGTCTGATTCCCGAGGAGCGGCTGTCTCATTCATGCAACATACAACCGCTCCTCGTAAATCAGATAACAGACGAATGCACTCTAATCCCGAATTAGAAACCATAGTTGGTACCGAGTTTTGCATTTTCGCAATCTGTGCTCCTATGCGAGCCGTTTTCAATCATTCGTCAGAGAAAACTACTCGTCAGTGCGGCCAGACTGCAAAAGAAGCAAATTCGGTACAAAACTCGATCCCTTGTGGGGACCACCCGCGACGAATGACTCATAATAGTCGCCGTTGCACATAATCTTGTTTTCAACTCCCCTGTATTTGCTTAACGGCGACATGCATTGTCACACAATTGGCAAGTCAAACATCGAAATAATTTCAAAATTGATTGAAATTGAAAGCGAAGACGAGAATAACTTTTAAGAATGAACGCCTGTTTTTCCATAAACAAAGGTTATTCGTCGATATTTTCTGCGTTGAAATAGTACATTGTGATTTGTGAGGACGGTGGTATCACGGAATGAGTAGACTGTGTACAATGGTATGTATCAAGCGACATTGACCGGCCCCTCATAATAGCGAGCAGGGAAGGCATTAGAATCACTTTTCAATGAAACGAATGCACTAGGGAACTCTTTTAGGAAAAAAACCTCCCTAACCTCCATCGAGCCGTTGTCTATCGAAGTAAGAGACTACCACTCAGATGAGATTGGAGAGGTCAGAATTTCCAAAAAAAAGCGTTCCCTACCTCGAATGGACCGCCCACATTAAATGTGAGCACAAGTGTCGACTACCACAATTGGACATTCCCGCTGTGTCCTTTTATCACCCCAACTCTGTTCCCTTGAACGTTCTTCTTACTTTTTTCGTCCATCTCTTCTCCACTTCCTCTCATTTCCCAAGTTGTGAAATCATTCCGCCCCTCTTGCATCATTCAATCGAACGTGATGGAAAGTGCCGTTGAAGTTTGAAGTTCACTGACCTCCCTCTATTTCTCCTTATTTGTTTCCTTTTCCATACTACAGAAATTCAAATTGTCCATGGTAGAGAATGAAATTTCTGAAGGAATTTATTCCGCCTGAATACTCTAAATACCCTGTTTTGTGCAAGTGTCCACATTTGCTCCAAAGTAAGCGTTTTCGAATTGAATAGTAACTGTCCGACACGACATGTCACTATACAATGCACAATGTACATCCTACGAATCGAAAGTTTGTTACTTTCACGAACGGAAAGGTCAATTTTTCAATAGACTGTACTCACCTATGTTGATCACACCTTACTGCACATTTTGCGATCCTGATGTGCAGATGACGCAATTTTCGACTTTGTCAATAGCCATATTTTGTGTTTGAAGTAGGAACTCCTTCTTTTCCGAGTTTGAGTCGAAAACTCTATAGATTTATCATCCATTTCATTTAGAAGTTATCATCACAAGCTTTTTCATGAAGTTTTAACTGAATTGAACTTGGCAATCTTTTCCTTGCAGCGAACTGTTAAAGAAAGAGGAAGATGATGGAGGGTGAAAAGAGTACGAAGAGAAGGAAAAAGGACATTTAGTCTTTCGTCCAAACTTACGCACTTTCTGTCTCGCCACATCGGCGCACAGAGATCACCGTTGCTGTTGTGTATTAATGCGGGCGTATCGTAGTGAAGGGTAAATTAAAGTTCATTCCGTCGTCCTGTATTCCCCGACGCGCAGTCATATATATGAATTGGAGACTAGTGTGGGCACAACGACCCCAATAGCAAAAAGACACTCATTTCATATCTGCGTCCTCTTTTGCCCCGTCGTCTCTTTAGCGCAGAAACGACCGCTGGGAATCGAAAGAATCGCTAGTATCGGCGATGCCAGTTAGCATCGTACGATTCCTACGATTCCTTCGATTCCCAGCCGTCTAACTTCATTCCTAGCGGTCATTTTTGCGCTAAAGAGACGACGGGGCAAATGAGGACGCAGATATGAAATGAGTGTCTTTTTGCTATTGGGATCGTTGTGCCCACCCTATTCGAAACGACCGAGCGAATGAGAGAGCAGAGAGGCAAAATCAACTTTGGGATTTCATTTGCCTTCACTAGCGTATTGTTATTGAATGCATAAGTTCATTGTCACCTGCTCCCCATTGTTGCCTGCCGCCTTCTTTTCTTCTATGGATTCAATTGGATGCATTCATTTTTTTGCAAAACGGTCGTTTTGTTTTATGAGACGCCCACCCTAATGCAGGTATATTAAGGTGGGCAATGCGGCACTTTCGGGTGCCTTTTGTAAGTATTCATTAGCCTCTGTACTCTTCAATGCGGCCGGTCCTTTACAAAAACTTCTGTGAAGATACCGACCGCCGCGTTGAAAAGAAACGAGATTAATGAAACCACGATATACGGCAATCGAGAGTTCCACATTGTTTATCCTAATCAGGGTTGGCAGAATGCCTAAAATAGCGCATTCCGTCTCTCTCTGCTCTCCATGGTGCTGTGGTTTCTGGCACATAAGGGCGACCACACGATGGAGAACACAGAGAGACGGAACACACGATTTTAATCATTCTGCAAACCCTGATTCTAGTGCATCCGACCATGAAGACGTGTTTTGTTCCATTACTGTCTAGATGTTGAATTTTCTATCACAAGCATATCTGTAATCGCGAGTTGAGCCAATGTTGATTAAGGATTCAAAACGGTAGTAAAGCGTACTTCTCATTCGTCTGATTTCCGCGGAGGTATTGTCTCTACGGTCGATAGGCAACCTCTTCTAGGAGATTAGACGAACTAGAAATGCACTTTTGTGAATCCTTAATGTTAACCTTTTGAAGGAAGAAGTATGCTGATCAAGAAGGAGTTCGATGCTGCTGATGAGGTGGTCGTATCGCAGAAAGAGGTCAGATTGCATTAGAATAGTCGTTATGTTACAATTAGGGAACGACATTTGGACCGTTTTTCATCCGTACATTCAAACTCGCTCATCATAGACAATCGGCGAGAATGAGAACAGAGGCAAAAGTGGTCCCATAATGTGTTCCTTATTGTTACTCCCAATCTCAAGACTACAGAAAAGTCGTTATTTTGCAATTAGGAAACACATTATGGAACCTCTAACCTCCCCAATCTCTTCGGAGCTGTTGTCTGATTTCAATAGACGACCGTTCGGAGGAGAACGGGGAGGTTAGACGTTCCATAATGCGTTCCCTTGTTACAATGCTCTTTTGCGCGCGGTTACACCCTTCAAACCGTCCTTGCCCGCTTAGATACTAAGATAACTAAATAACCGGGAATGGCGGCTTATGGTCCATTTTTTCTTCCGTGCGCACCGGTGAAACATTCCCTGTCGCTCATCATAGACGATCGGTCAAATGAGTGAACCGGCAAAAGTCCAAAGTCGTTCCCTTCTCCCTACCCCACACTATAGAAAAAGGTTATGTTACATTGCTCTTTTGCGCGCAGTTACACCCAAGGTTCAAACCGTCCTTTTGTCTCAGAGAACCAATGCAGAGTACTCAATTGGGAACAACTTACGTGTCGTTTTTTACCCGTGCGCAGCGGTGAAAAATTCCCTCTGTCTCATCATAGACGGCCGGTCGAATGAGAGCACAGACAAAAGTCAGTCCAAACGTCTACCAATGCAGAGCACTCAGAGGATAAGGAAATGCGAGAGGACGAGAAAGAGAGTGAAAACTTGATTTTTGGCTCATTTTCGGCACATTATTCTCTCGTCGCGTTACAAAGTCTAGGCTACTCTTGGCTGCCACGAATTTTTCTGTTTCAGTCTTTGAACTGGGTGTATACCAGGGTTGGCAGAACGACTAAAATAGTGCATTCGGTCTCTCTCTGCTCTCCATCATGCTGTCGTCCCTATGCGCCAGACATGACCGCACGAAGGAGGGCACAGAGAGACGGAATGCACTATGTTAGTCGTTCTGCCAACCCTGGTGTATACTGAAAGTGAGATTGATGACCTTTCAGCGCGCAAGAATATCAGAGAGAAGATACTCAGTTTTCCCTTATCAGTGCATTTAGGTAATGCGTTTGTCATTCGAGTAACCTCAGCGGAGCAGTTATTTTTTCATGCGATAGACAATCACTCAGCGACGAAAGTCAGATGCACTAAATGCGCAGATGAGGGGACCACAGTCACAAGAGCAAAATTTTTAAAAGCGTTTGGAGACCACACATTGTCAGTTCACGATCATGACAAAGTCACGATACCACTTTGAAAAATTCATCTGGCACAAACCTGCAGCATTGGGCATTAGAATTGAGCCAACTTTCGTTATGAGCACAGGGACAAATACCACAAATCCTGTACATGTACATTGAGGATTGATAAAGTCAACATTTCAAGGTAGATCAAGCGATATAAAATCTGGCGCAACGGTCGCGTCCGACCTTTGGCGCTGGGCGGTACTTTATGTTGAAGACTATGACCTTCAGCTTCGTACCTTCGTGCTGGCATGTCTTGATCGTGTGCGATGTTCACCCTCGCATGCACAACAACTGGCCGATATTCTCATCTGTTCCGACTACAGGGGACACTATTCCCATGGACTGAACAGGCAAGTAAAAGACACTAGCGTCACTGATAGATGCGTCGTCATTCCTAGCTGTCCCATGACAGAAATTTGTACTTCTCAGTTATGGCGTAGATGTCCGTAACACACCTGTCTTCGAACAGGCATCTTACTTCACACTTTGATGCAATCAACTGAGGGAATGAGTCGACGCTTGTTCAGATTGAACGTCTACGTTGAAGATGTAGCATCAGGAGCAACTGCAAAGGAAGGTTAGAGAGATAAATGATTGACAGTTAAATAAATTGTGAGTTATGCGTCACAGAAGGTATATCTATAAATATATAGCTGACGTGAAAGATATGCCAAAAGAAATCAAACCGCTAACGCTAGAGAGATGCGAGAAGAAGATGTAAGCGCATCTGTTGTTTCAGGAGAACCAGTAATTCTCAATTCCCGCGGAGCAACAGCTTGGGTGGATGGATCAAATGTTCTCGGACCCGTTGTCGGCAACTTCTGCATGAAACTCGCTGTCAAGAAGGCCAAGGAGCACGGAGTAGGGTGAGCATTGATCTTAGAATTGATCAACCGTACAGAAAAACTCAACGGAAACAATTTTTATGTAAACGAAGTGGATATTCCGAATACGAACACTCACGAACACAATTTGCGTGCTATTTCGTCATTTCTCTTACCATTAGTCGTGATTTCGGATAGTTATCAAGTGGAATACGACTTTCAAATCAGCATGAAAATGTTCAGTTGGGTCGTGGCCAGGAACTCGAACCACTTCGGCATCGCTGGATGGTATGCACAGTACGCAATGGAGAGAGGACTTGTGGTAAGATATGAAGATAGATGGAAGGCAGGAGCGCCACGTCATAATGGTGAAATGGACAGATGCGCCAACATTCTCTGAATTCTTATGACAATCTGTTAATTTGACTATCATTTGGCAAATAGCCATTCCTTTCCTGTTTTTCGCCAAATGAAGAGAGACAGAAACCTTTCCATCTACAATATTACAGGGATTCGCCTTCACGAACACTTCTCCATGCGTCTTCCCTACGAGATCAGCAGAGAAGGTGAGTCACTTGTATTAGCTATAATAACATTGTTGCTATTACGTATCAGGGGTCCATTCTGTAAGAGAGGACCATAGGTATTAGCGTGGGGTATTTCGATGATTTACTGACAGCCGGCAATTCACTCGTCATCTAACTTCATTCGGTAGCGGTCGTCCCTGCGTTGTAGAGACGACCGCTACCGAAAGAAGTTAGATGGCGAGTGAACGAGCGGCTGTCAGTAAATCATCGAAATACCCCACCCTAATAGGCATAACTATTCACTGCCGAACTACTCGAAGACCAACAATCCGCTAATTCGCTGAGATTTTGCGCAAAGAGCTGTGCCAGTAATACAGACGATCACCATTCTATCACTTTCTCACCAAAATGCAGTTGCTGCTACTGCGTTCTACTAACATAATCGTTTTGTTCTGCATCCTCATAGTCATCACTCAGAGTCTCGGTTCCAATCCCGTCTGTATGGCCGCGCCTGGCATGGGAGGCGACTCCTTCTTCCTCGACATGGCTTCAACAACAGTTGCTTATGGAAAGGTGCTGTCCCTATATGCAAATTTTACTATGCAGTAGGGCTTATAAATAGGTGAAATGATGCACTTTTCATTCGTCCAATCTCTGCGGAGTTGTTGCCTATCGCAAGTAGCGACAATCGCTCGACGTTTTGGAAGCCCTATACTTCACGTCTAAACCACTTACAATTGGAATTATTGAATGCCATCTTTTTAGATAGAAGTACAGGAGAAGCGTGGCGCCAAGCGTATTCCCCAAGGGTGGGGAGCAACACCAGATGGGGTGGAGACTACGGACCCTAAGGTCAGTGATTGGACTTATGAAAGGCAGGAGCGCTAATCACATTTGCGATTTTACGACATTTTGATTACTTTATGTGTTACGGTTCACAGAGAAACATAACCATAATTTGCTCCAGTACAGTGAAATGGCGCTGTGACAATGACACGATTAGCGGCATTTTTGCCCATGTCACGATTGTGGCGCAAATATTCATGTCGCTCCTGTTAACGAGTGGTGTAAGGCGCTGCTTGTCATTCGAAGGGTCACGAGTTCGATCCCCGCCCACGCCAACCAACCAACCCCTACATCCCTCCGGGGCGGTAGATTGGTAGTAACTACGGTTACGAAAGGTAACGTACCCAGAAGCACTTTGGACAAGCAGGGTTACGTAGTCCTACTAACAGCCGGCCTTACCGGTGGGTCCATCTAGCGTTATCGCTTGACGTGGCAGCACCTTTACCTTCTTTACCTTTGTTAACGAGTGTTTCTTCAGGTAGTTCTCAATGGAGGAGGACTGCAGCCGTTGGGTGGGAGTGAGATCTCCGGAGGCTACAAAGGCTCAGGGCTTTGTATGATGGTCGAGGTACGATTCGGAAGGGGTGAAAGACAAAAGTATCGAGGACATTTGCTCCAAAATCGTGAAATAAACATTTGCGCTGTGAGAACGACGATAACGATGACTCAAGTATCCATTTCATCACCATGGCGCAAATGTCCATATACCCCTTGTCATTTATCCATCAGAAGAGCGCCATGATTGGTACACGATAACGTCATATTCAGGTGCTCTGCGGTATCATGGGCGGATCCGCTTTCGGAAAGAGCATCAGACAGTGGAAAACGACTGATCAACCAGCTGACTTGGTATGCTGAAAACCCCAAAATCTTCTATAATATGATACCATTATATTATTGTGGAAAACCAACTTGATATTCCGAGTACACATACTCCATCTGGCTGACGACTGTGCACTCTCACATTTGGGCGATATTTCGTCGTTTCTCTGACTATTAGCCATGATTTTGAATAGGTTTCACGATCAACATATAGAGGCTTACTTTCAACTCCGTTTGCCACAATAATAAATGACAGATCGTCGAAACGCCTAAAATAATTAAAACGAAAATGTTTAGGGACAAGCATTCGTTGCCGTGGACCCCGAGTGCTTCGCGCCCGGATTCAGTGACAGACTGCAGGAGTTTCTGGATGAGACGAGAGACCTGAAGCCGGTATGCAATTGAAATTATGATAGTTTTTTCTTCTTCAGAATGATGTGATTATATTCTTAGTGTATTTCAGATCAACCCCAAGCTGCCCGTTATGGTTTCAGGTCAGTTTAAAATTCCGTTAAAGCCACATTGCGCGAACGCGACAACCCACCCGTAAAATGTGACCTAGCGTCTTCTCCGAAACACGTGTTGTCGAGTTCCTGTATATGCCTCCTGAATAGCTATTTCGCTGAATCCACGCTCACACTTCAGGCGACCCCGAACGTGCACATATGGCTATGTGCGACGACATGGAGGGCATCGTGTACAAAAAGAGTCAGCTGAAGCACCTGGTATGTTTTTGGAATTTTCGATCAAAAATAAATAAATTAATACAATTAAAATGGAAAACAAATGGAACAAAAAATCCGTTGCAGGGCGAGCTGGCTGACAAATTGAGCGTCAAAATGTTCCAGACGATAGAATTGGCAACGGAGACCTCGAGTGAGTCTTTTTCGTAAATCATAAAAAATAACAAGAACGCCATGGAACATGTGCAAAGTAGAATGGATAATGATCACCATAACGGCGCAAATGCTCCATGGCGCTCTTGTCTTTCGCCCTCGTAAATAATAAAGATGACGCAATCAATCTTGTCGTTCTGTAGTTGCTTATCTTGAATGCGAGATCAACCTGCTTATTTTAGCAAACAAAAACAAATATGTTAAGGAACGTCGGAAACACAGCCAAACGGATCGTCAAACGTAGCAGTTAAGGAATAAATAGCCATTCGCCAATTGAAATTTAGAAAATATGGCATTATAAATAGTCGTATATACAACATTAATTCTCCCTGTGACCTTCGGATGTAGATAAATATTACGAAGCCGTTTTTCATTATATTCGATTTATGGCACTATGTATCAAAAATATTTGAATTGTATTCATAATAATTCGCGATAAATCATTATGTGAAAATTTCCCGTCTTATTTTAATAACCGACACCACAATAGTGATTGAAATGATATGAGTGAACATTTGTAGCCTCTTCCACAACCAAAGCAAACATTTCGAATTTCCTTCTTTCGCAGGCTTGCAAACTCCAAATCAACCCATTTTTGCAACAGGCCAGCATGTTTTAGAATACTTTAAATAGAAATGGTCGCTCGTCGGATCGTAACCACTGATACAACAATAGTGATTGAATCACGAGGAACACGACAGAATGCGTCATCGACGATTTCTGGTTGCTTCGACCTGAACTAGGGATTTCAGTTTGTACTATGGTTGGCAGTTTGACTACGTTTTCGGATATGTTTCACCGTGGCTACATATATAGAATTTATAAGAGCTGTGAAACATATCCGAAAACCTAGTCAAACTGCCAACCTTAGTTTGTACGTTACACCTGTCCTAAATATTACCGTCTTTCGTGAAACATAACTGATCTCGCATTCAAGCTGCCAAAACTAACCTCAACACATATAATCTGCCTCGCCAACGCTTCGGTAGGACAAGTTCCAGTAGTTCCCTTCTGAAAAATGCAGCTGTAGATGATGCATACGTATCATCCTTTTTTGGGTGAGCGATCGGTGCGCCATGGACATAAAGGTGTAATGGACAGATGCTTAGTGAAAACGGTGAGTCTACTATAGTTGTGCAATGGTGTGCGAAAGTGCATTCGTAATCTTTGCTGCTCCCCAGAGCGTTTGCCCCTCGCACGCGGGAGACAACCGCTCTCCGGAGAAGCAGAGATAAAGAATGCACTTTCGCACTCCATTGCACAACCATAGATGATCATGGCGGTCTTATCTTTCACCCTACTTTTACCTGAAAGCACTGCTCGTGGCCAAGCAGATCAGCAATGTTACGAAGCTCTTTACCATCGTGAAAATATGTAAAAAGTTTTCAGCGTACGTTTCAACGACTTCTCCACCAGGTAGAGTTCCTACAAATTACTGAACAGCATGGTATTACCGATAGCGAACGGACCTTTTGCTATGACGACACACGCGCGGGGGAGCTCCATAATCATGATAGCAATTATAATTATGAGTAATGTTTTAGAATTGTGGTCTGCCTGTAATTCCACCTTTGCACATTGGTAAACATTCATCAACACTTGCATTTCTCATGCGACGTTCTACGAAAGTCCTTCTTTTGCTGCGGCGACAGAGCAAATAAGGGGTCGCAAGCAGTAAGAATACGGTTGGAAACAACGTTTCGACAATAGCTGAAATTATTCGACTCGATGGGCATTATTCCTGTAATCTTAGATGAATGCCATATTGCGCATGAAACCAATTCAAAATTAGGGGTTCTAAAACGATAATAAAGTGCATTTCTCATTTGTCTAGTCTCCGCGGATCCGTTGTCTCTATATGGTATAGTCAACCGCTCCGAATGGAATAGACGAATGAGAAATGCACTATATTACAGTTTTAGAACCCCTATTCAAAATCATGCGCAATGGTCAGAGAAACGACGAAACGGTAGACGAAGTGCGGTATATCAACTTGCACTTACCCGTCGTCCAAAACTCTGGTGAATTACTGTCACATGTAGCAGAAACATCTTGAACGTAGGAATAAACGGATATGATATCACCTAAATTAAAGAATATACTGAAAATATGAATGAAAATATGGGTTTGCCTTCAATCCAACGATTCCTGCCAACGCAACCGAGGAGATCTGCTAGGCGTTCGGATGACTCAACCTGTGATATTTTAATAATACTAAATATTCATAGCCTATGCCTACTCTGAGCTTTGCCAGCACAAATACCCGGCTATATGACCCCATCGCAAATGAAGTTAGCGTTACAAGAAAATGCCATGAAACTGCATAGTCCACAAAACCGTTGAAGTGAGTCTTCAACGAGATAACTCTAAAAGTTACAGTAGAATGTGCTAATGAAAATGATGCATGAACTAGGAATTCTAAATCGAAAAATATATAGTCATTGTTCTCCTCAGCGCTTTTGCATCTCAGGTAGTGAGACAACCTTACCTCGGATAAGAATGACGACAAATTTACCGATTTAGAATTCCTAGTTCATACTAGGGTTTCTAATTCGGGAGTAGAGTGCATTCGTCTGTTGTCTGATTCACGAGGAGAGGTTGTCTGTTGCATGAATGAGACAACCGCTGCTCGGAAATCAGATAACAGATGAATGCTCTCTACTCCCGAATTAGAAACCCTAGTATGAACTTGGAATTCTAAATCGGTAAATCTGTCGTCATTCTTCCCAGCAGCGCTTTTGCATCTCAGGGAGCGGGACAACCTTGCTTCCGGAAAAGAATGACGAAAAATTTTATCGATTAATTGTCAGAATCCCTAGTACGAACCTCATGATGACCATGCAAACAGCTATCCACAATGTTGAGCTGTGCAACGCCTGGACACAGATCTGCCAAGATTCTTTCAAATATGCTGTTATCCAAGTTTGCCGCATTGCACCGCACCAGTCGTCCTACGAGACAGAATGTCTGCTTTTTATATTGAAAGTGAAGTGTTCGCTAGCGTTTCTAAAGCGGTAATAAATAAGAGCAGCACTCGTTCGTCTATACCTCGGATCGGTTTTCTAATGAGCACTGAAACAACCACTCCGCGGAGTTTGGACGAATGACAAACGCTCTTTACTACCATTTTAGAAACCCTGATGCTCACTGGAAGTTGGTGCATCAAAACGTGGAAATCCATGCATAGATGAAAAATTGCCATGGAAACAAGCAGTTTGTTGAACAGCTGACGTCGTACTCTTCTTCTCAGAAGAAGTACCAGGCACGAAACTGAAGCGGAAGTCATTATATTGCAATGGGGAAATGACTGTGGAAGACAGTTTGACTACTTTATTAGTTGTTTCAATGCTACTGTAAATACATTCGAGGATATAACCTGCGAAAAATAACATATAACGTAGTTATACTGTCAACCATATAAATGGCCTACCATTGGACAAAGTGGAAACGACGAGCAGCACAGTCATGACTGGGTCAATAACCTCTCTGAGGTACAAGTATGGTCCAGAGAAGACGTTTCCATAGGCATTTCCCAGCTTCATAGACTCATCCACGATGCTGTTGACGTTGTAGGGATCGTCGCAGTGGGGGTAGACGAAACCGAAGCTTTCATCTAGGAATATCTTATCGTTATTGACAGCCGCTGACCTCCTAGAGACCCTACTTTCGTCCAGCTCAGACTTGTCAGCTGCCGCAATATCATGGATCGTAGCGATGTTTGACTTGTCCACGGAGACCCACTTCATTGGATGAATAGTCAGGTTTACAAATTAGCAACTATAACAGAACTCTGGAGGGAAGAGTAGACTGAATGTAGCCCAAGAGTCAATCGTATGAAAGAAGAGTGAATGTAGTAAAGCATCTGTCGCCCAGACGACAAATCCCTTCGCCAGCGAAATTACATGTTTGCCTGCCCATGTTTCAATAATCTATGTTCACTCTTCACTTCAATATATGCACCTATTTGTGGAAGAGACCCTGAAAGAAAAAAAGGGACCCGTGTCTGACCAAAGAACAGTCGCATGTGATACATTTTTTTTGCTTTATTACTGCGCATTTCACAGTGTTCATTTTCCTTCTTCATTTCAAACAAAAGCAATACGAGCAAAAAATTATCAAATGTGAAAGACCTACATTACAAATGCAAAATCATTTCAAGTGGGCATTGTTGCGCGAATGTCAATAATCGAAATATAAGTAAGTGGGTCATGGTCAGAATGATCACTATGGCTGGCACAATGTGATTTTTCTAGGAATTGTAGCTATGAAACATAACCCAGAAAATCGGCGTTCTGCCAACTATGATGATTACGATAGAGAGATGATTTCACATTTCATCGAACAATGCTTTCCGTACGAACTCGATCATTGATGGATGCTTCATGATTGCCATGTGCTCGGCGCCTACGATTCCATGTGCGGAAATCTGAAAAAGATCGTGAATCATCATTTAATCACATTTCAAAATGTTTGGACACATTGGCAACGATATTGTGTGAGGACAAATACGTTTTCAAAATTGGTAGTAAAGTGCAGCTCTCATTCGTCTAATATGTCTTCGAACATCCCCGAAGGGATTAGACGAATGAGAAATGCACTTTACTTGCGAAGTTGAAACCCTGGGGGTAGATTGACTGAAAGATGAGGATTAACCCTGGCTCCGTTCTGCCCGTTCGACTCCTTCCTGAGTTTCTTCGTTTCGTGCATCCACTGGAGGCAAACCTGAAATTAAATAGATATCGCCCTGCCTGGGACGGGATATTATTATGCATCCGGTTTTTGACCGATTGATTGCCTCACTCATTTTGCACACTATTTCGTCGTTCCTCTGACCCACAGGCGTGATTTGGCATATGCTTCACTAATTACAGGAAAATGAGATTCTGAGAAACAGTTCGACTGGCATGCATAATAGATCGTGCTGTGCTTTGAATGGAGTATTATGCCAATTGAATTGCTGCCGTGGTCTACGCACTTTTGACCGGGTGAAACATATTCGAGCTGAGTTCAGAGAAAAGACGAAACAGCACGCAAGAAATGAGAACACAGTCACTGGCCAGATGGAATGTTCCTTCTCGGATAATAACTTGGATGCATACTTGAATAATACCGAGTGAGCATGCAAAAAGAACCTTAGAGTTACGGCCGAAACATCGAGCCTTGATTTTCAAGTAGATTTTCATTCTTATTACACTAGGTATTATGCATCCTAACTGAACTGTTGCTCTTGTCTATTTATCTCACAGTTGAAATATATTCCGTAACAACGAAATAGCACGTAAAAATAAGAGACCAGGGTGGCATCCAGGTGTGAGACGCGTACTAGGAATAACAGTTCAGATAGGATGCATAATAGGTACAGTAATGTAGATCTCTTTCATAAATACCTCAGCGGAGTTCCTATTCACTGTTCCATCTCCGTCTCCATTGTACACAGTGGGCGGATAGTCGGGGAAATATCTGAAGGGAATTATGAATGACCAGATTATTGTATTGTTGTGGAAAACCAACTTGATATACCGAGTACACACAGTGCATTTTGCAGACGACTGTGCACTCTACTATTTCGTCGCTTCTCTAAACATTAGCCATGATTTCGAATAGATTTCACACTCAAAATATAGAGGCTGACTTTCAACTTCGTTTACCACAATAATAATCTAGGAATTTTCGGAAATTCTAAATCTACGCCCTTGTTCGGTTGTTTATCGGAGTGAGAGAATACTGCACTGATGATATTGAAGAGAATATCCTAAAATGCGTTCCCTACAGTAATCGATATCGTACCCGTCGGCCCATTCGAATCGTTCCGGTGTGTCCACTCCCGTGCCGTAAATGCAATGAGTCTGAAAGGATTAGTATCAAGTAGCAACGTTAACAAAAATATAAGGTGTATAACAAACCTCTACATCAGGTGCTTGCAGTCCGCCGAGGATTGGAGGACCGGCCTGGAATTTCGAACTGATATATGAAATAAATCAACAACGATTAGCAGCTGGTGATAAATGCCAAACAAATTCCAGTCATTGCTTTCTAAAGTTTGATTATGTTTCGCAAAAGGTGTCTCCTTAGAGATGTAGAATCAGTGAAACATAACCGAGTTCGCATACAAACTGTCAACTAGGGATTCTATAACGGTAGTAGAGTGCATTCGTCTGTCGTCTGAATCACTAAGAGCCGTTGTCCTACTTATGTAATAGACAACCGCACCTCTAGATTCAGACGATAGACGAATGCACTCTACTACCGTTATGGAAACCCTACTGTCAACGCTATTGCTAACCCGTTTATACTGTTCCCATCCGATCTCGTAGTTGACGTCGGTGAAGAATTCCTGGATGTTATCCAGCTGAAGAAATGAATATTATGACGACGATTTGATAAAATGCCAAATAAGAATGCACGAATAAAATATACGAACATGCTGCAAGTGCTATTAATTTGCATATCATGAACATTACCGTATAATTTTTCTTAGCAGTCCTCGCTAGATTAACGTTGCTGCTAAATGCTCGAGCGTTAGGGAACAGGAGGGCGGAAGAGGTGAAGCTCCTGAAATACATCCATTAAAATTATACATATTATTGTGGAAAACCAACTTGATATACCGAGTACACATACTCCATCTGGATGACGACTGTGCACTCTCAAATTTGTGTGCTATTTCGTCGTTTCTATAACCATTAGCCATGATTTTGAATAGGTTTCACGCTCAACATATAGAGGCTGACTTTCAACTACGTTTACCACAATAATACCTACGGAACTATTATTCCAGTACGCTCCTTACAGTTTTGATCGACTATCTTTTGGCTGTTACTAGCTTGTCTGATTTCCGCAGTATATTCGAGGCATGATAAATCTTCGGCGCAGTTGTGATTGATAATATTTTTGTTGCATACCTCTGCATTTCTCTCAATTTCGACGGCGGCAAAACGATACGGTAGTAGTTCATGTTGTATCCTGAACGTATATTGAATCTAGTCAAGACTTCATATCTACTCTTTCTTCTCTTTGAAATGTTCTTATGTAACTGTGCATCGCTTTCATTCATCCGTAATGATCAAAATCATCATTTTCATCCGCGTACTTAGTATTGGGACGAATACATCTATTTTATACTCAATGAAGTTCAGTCAAAAATTGCAATACCTGAAGCAAAAAGTCTGACGATCTGCGCCGAACCTCCCCATGGTGCTCCAATGGAAACAAACGACCGGACGTACTTCTCTTTCCAGTCCTGCCAAACGACTATTCAATTACTGTTTCTAATACATAATAATAAAGACCATTTCTAATTCGTCTAATTTCATATATGCGATCGGCCGCTCAATAACTATTACAGCAATGAGAGTTTCTCTTTACTACTGTTTTAGAAATATAATAGTAATCAGAAATGAAAAAAATATACCTTGCCGACGATGTTATCCAGGAAGTACTTCAGCGTGGGGTTGCCCATGCTGTGAGCTACAAAGACGACCTGAAAAGTAATACTTTTTCAAGTACACTCAAAGATACCTCTGAAACCGCTCCGAAAACTACCAATATTGATTTTTGGGGCAGTTTTGGTAATTATTACGTGTGAATCATACTTTCTGATTGTCGTTCCATCTGTACATTGTTTCCGTCAGCACCTTGAGCTGTTTGTAGTAGTCAGTGTGCTCATCTGAATTGGAATTCATAAAACGGTAAAACCGCATTTCTCATTCATCTACTCTCCGCACACCGGGTGTTTTTGAGCTAGGGTGTCGCATGCGGGTCTTTTAGTGCATTCGTCATGTCTCTACTCTCAGCGG
>JACMIF010002441.1:0-14959 GCA_014805445.1 Diplogasteroides magnus | reverse complement strand
AACAACTATGCACTACACAATTACTGTCTAGCGTTTACTGGGATTTTTTTGCATCGGGATAACAAAAGTGGTCAAGACTTTCTCCCCAACCTAATATAATAGATGATTAGTCTCCCCAAGAAGGCATGCGAATTAGGAACGGCTTCGTTGTGTCGTCACCCGGCCGATCAACGCATATTTTTATTCTAGCATAACGCCTAAAATATGTTAAACATATTGCAGATAAACATATTTTTAGCAAGTTTCAAAGTTTTTTTTACTATTGATCTACAATCGGATATTTTCCTTAATGTCCAAACGCCCACCTTTTAATCGTGAATTCATTGCAGCAGAAGTTCAGCGTCCCTCGTCGCTCTCCCAGCACATAGTGAATCTCTTCCTTGTTGTACCTGAAAGGTTTGAATGCGCGCGAGTCTAAAAACGGGGACATTTGCGCCATATTGATCTAGTGTGAAGTAAATAGATAGTTGCGATTCCAAGGATTGGATTTCAGAGTCAGAATCAGACCGGTGCCCAGAGTTGTAATATTTTTTTAACCCACATTGTTGTATGTTTTCCGCAACTGTAATCGTCCCCTTTCCTCGTTTTTCCATCAAGGTTTCAAAGTGGAAAATATCTGTTGGAATCGAGTATTCCAGACGTTTTAGCGTTGAGTGCAACAGTAAGTCCTGCAATGGATTATGGTTGTTTGATTGCACTAACAGGATCAGCAAGTAGGAGTTAGGGCTGGCAGTTAGACTGCGATATCGGTTATGTTCCACGGAAACAATATCTGTGAAAATAGAGGATCGGTGAAGCATAACGAACTCGTAGTCTAACTGCAAACCCTGGTGAAGCATAACCGAACTCGTAGTCTAACTGCAAACTCTGAGCCAAACGGTAAATAGCTGACTCCATTTTCAAACCAAACTCCAACATCTTTTCAAACCTGCGTTAACGTTCGACACTCCCGCATCGTTATATCAGCCGCCGTAATAAACTACCCTTTTAAAGCACGAACTCAAAGCTCGAGCTTTCGCCGGAAGCGGCGCCTTTTGCACTGTCGATGCGTCCAAAGCGCGACCGAAAGCGCGAACTCAAAGCATGAGTTCCCGCTTTATTTTATTTTATTTTATTTATTTTTTTGAGCGAGAGAGTGTGTGAAACTGAGAGTGTCATGCTAAAGCACGTGCTTCAAATAAGACGCGACCACCTCGTACTCTTATTCTAAGCACGAACTTTAAGCTCGAGCTTTGAAAAGAGCGTGCATGGAAGAGAGAGTGCGAGAGAAGCCAAGAAAAGAGGGATTGCGCTGTTTAGCGGCTGCAAAATGTTTTGATTTGATACGCTGCAAAAATTTTCTAAATGGTTATTTTGTTTATTAATGCTCGTATTTGTTGTATTATTGTCTATTAGAGTGAATTACGTTACTACAATGATCACAATGTAGTTAACCGCGAATTGCATACCGGTCATGACGTAAGAATGTTTGAATGAGTAGTGATTGTTAGTCATGCAAAATCACGCGGTCATTTCGGAGCATTTCACCGAAAGTTTTTGATGTTGGGCGGTCATTTGGCTTACGATGGTAGGGTATAATCAATTTGTACTATGAGAGTGAATGAAGCAGAAGAGGCACTACTACTTCAGGTACCATTCCCTTTCTATACAATATCATTCTTACATCATTAAGTTCTCCCGTGTTCAAGACTCAGCTCTTGTTCGAAGCGCTTCACTCCTTTTGCCTCCTAACCTTTTGTCCCCCGTATAAAGCCTTTTAATTGTAGTGCACTATCGGTTTATCCACCCCTATTCGGCGGTTACTTTTGTGTGCACTGTTCATTTTTCTTTGTTTATAGACAGGAAAATGCAGAAGTAGCAGTAGATTTAGAGGTGAGGTCATTCATATCTTTCCCTTTGATTCATCATTTTAGATAGCTCACGACGAGCGAAAAATGAGGAATTAATCGTCTGGAAGGCTCATAATATGGTGGTTAGTCTTCCCTTTCAATGCTCTTTTAATTAATTCAATGCTTCATTGCTCAATTACAAATTTAATTTCAGTTTCTTTTTGCTTATTAAATCGGCTACAATTCGTATCCGAACAGTAGTTTTAAAAATAGGCCGAATAAGGCGGTTTTTCATTAAAATCTTTAAAAATGCAATAGCACGTAACAAATGTGTATTTTCAATGATACAATTGAGGAACTATCTCCCACTCTTTCTTCCATTGGAAAAGAATTTCGATGTGTGATGGGACTTCCAACCATGTGAGTCCTTCTATCCATCACTCATCACATTTCAAATATCACATTTCCATCACATTTCGTATGTCAGCCTCTCGTAATGGTCACTTATTGCAGATATGCCCGTTGGCATAGAAGAAAGAAAATTGAGAGGATATCTAGAGAACTCTCTAACATGAGGAGATATCTATATGGAACAGGTATGAGCATAGAATGAATGAATATAGAAAGATACAATTGAGGAACAATCACCCCTCTTTCTTCCATTGGAAAACACTTTCGATGTGTGATGGGACTACTTCCAACCATGTGAGTCCTTCTATCCATCACTCATCACATTTCTAATATCACATTTCCATCACATTTCGTATGTCAGCCTCTCGTAATGGTCACTTATTGCAGATATGCCCGTTGGCATTGAAGAAAGAAGAAGGATCACCCACTCTTTCTTCCATTGGAAAATACTTTCGATGTGTGATGGGACTACTTCCAACCATGTGGGTCATTCTATCCATCACTCATCACATTTCCATCACATTTCGTATGTCAGCCTCTCGTAATGGTCACTTATTGCAGATATGCCCTTTGGCATCGAAGAAAGACAATTGAGAGGATATCTAGAGGACTCTCTAACACGAGGAGATATCGATATGGAACAGGTATGAGCATAGAATGAATGAATATAGAACAATACAATTGAGGAACAATCACCCACTCTTTCTTCCATTGGAAAACACTTTCGATTTGTGATAGGACTACTTCCAACCATGTGAGTCCTTCTATCCATCACTCATCACATTTCGTATGATAGCCTCTCGTAATGGTCGCTTATTGCAGATATGCCCGTTGGCATCGAAGAAAGAAGAAGGAGGAATGAAGTGGAAAGGAATGAAGAGAAGAAGAGAATGAGAAGACATTGAAGATACTGCCACAATTTGTTCCGTTCTATTGTTGCATTTGTGCTTTCTTCGTGACTCACTGCATACAAAACATGCAGATAGTCTTATTGTGACCCTTCTAAGACTAGTTTCCCATGTGCATATGTGGCGCAGTTGGTAGAGCGCCAGTTTGGTGATCCAAAGGTCGCTAGTTCAATTCCACCCTCTGGCTTTTGCCGTCCCTTTTCACTCAATTTGAAAGCTTGTGCTTTCGGTCCCGCTTTCGATAAAAGCATGAACATTGAAAGCTCGAGTTAAAACACTGATTAATACGGCGGCAGTACTCAGACCGAGGGAACACAATCTAAGATCTGTTCTCGAAATAATCATGCTAAATCGGTTGTACGTAAGGTCCCAACATAGTCCGGAATATATTAATATTTCAGCACCGGCGTCTGCAATGGTTCTTTATAAATATTTATATATAATTTAATTTAGAAATTATTGTGTAAATAAATTCCGTTTATTTACTCCATTCCACTTTCAATTTAATGCAAATTTACGAATATAAATGAAAAATTGCCTGAATAGAATTCGTCATTCAACAAATTTTGGTAGTCCGGGAAATGTTCGGAAATTCTCAATGGCCTCTTCGGTAGTAGAAGGCGTTCAAATACTTCTTGTTGTGTAATTTCACGAATACTGCACTACAGTTCCAACGTTTGCGCACTGTTGAGTAGAAAATGCAGAACTTGAATGGATTTTGGAGTTAGTTTCCCATGAATTGCGACACTAATTACAATCCTGATTCATAGGAATATAAGAGGAAGTTTTTAAAGCCAAAACAATTACTTGAAACGGTCGAGGAAACGAAGAACAATCTCGATGATTTCCTTGGCTGAAAGTGAAACAAAGCGTTGTTCTGAAGCGTTTGTGCAAATTTCGTTCTCAAATTCAAGGGAAGTCTCAATGTTTTGGTAGGAGATTGTGATTTTCGTCACTTGTCCTTCTTCGTTACTGGTAATATCAGAGGCTCCTTTATGGAGATAATTAGTATTTCCATCGATTAAAAGCCACATTCGATTGTTTATCAAACGGCAAATATCGATAAAGACATATGGAAGGCAACGGAATATGATCAAAATTATCTCCGGAGGAAGATTTTCCAAGTTCATTGCTGAAAATGAATCTATTCACAGCTAAAAAAAATTAATTGTATAAATGATTGGAAGGGAGGATGAAGGTTTTACGCGACGAGTCATTAGTAGGGTGTGGAACGGAAGCAGAAGTACACATTTCTGTCGTCAAATTCCCTCGGAGCGGTTGTCCATCACATGAGAGAGACAGCAGCTCCGAGGGAATTAGACGACAGAAATGTGCACTTCAGCTCCTTTTCCGCACCCTAGTCATTAGGATAAATGAAATAGAACGCTCACATTCGCCCATAAACGAGTGTCAGGTCAGGTCATTTTCCCTGTGGTAAAGTCGATGTTAATTTGCGGATACGAATATGACTGCAGTTAAATGTTTGGGATGTCCCTAAAATGGGGGTTTCCGACCCCAATTGAGCTGAAACATGTTGGGAGAATTCGTCATTATCTACCATAACTGCAATTGTGATTTTTAAAATTAAAATGGATATGGTCAATCCGTTGTCGATGAACGATAAGACAAGAAAGAGAAAGTCATATTTTTACGTCTCGTGTACGTCACGATCTGAAACGTTGTCACATATTCTTTTTTGACGTTCCTAAAACTTTTACTGTGTTGGTTAGAACAGCGGACAGAAAAATGTCGATTTTTACAGTTAAAACTGTCGTCAAGTCACAATTTAAACTGTTTCCCGATGATAGTCCCTACATTCACGTATTTGTGTCGCGGGTTCGTTGCACATGCATTTTATTCCATAACTTCTCTAACATAAAACTAATGAATTGATCTGAAAATAATTTTGTTGGACGCTACAATTTCCTTTATATTTTTCAGTGTGATGTTGAACCGGAGTTCGCTTTATTCCTCCCCCCCCCCTCGTTCCCACGTGGAGTAAACATGAACCCTCGTGAGATCTTTGCTTTCTCCGTTCACAGAAGGGGTTTTCATAAGTTCGATGTGAGTCAGGAATGAATTGTATCTGTTTCCCTTTGCTTCGCCTGAGTCATTCCGATCAGCTTTGGTCTTTGTGGTTTTAGTGAACGTTGTTCCACTCTGTGTACAGACGACTCTTGAGACGAAAGCATTGCGAAATGAAGGGATACGGTAGAGTAACGAGAAGCCAAACTGAGAATGAATCACTTGGAGCAAACAGGCGGATGTACAAGGGAGAACAAAGATTCCTTTGAGAACAGATGGGTGGAATATGCGAATACAAAAAAAAGGTCATATTTCGCGAGAAAGTTCATTTCTCATTCGGAGCGGTTGTCTATCACATGTGATAGACAACCGCTCCGAATTGAGAAATGAACTTTCTCGCGAAATATGACCGTTTTAGAAACACTAATGCGAATGTTCTGTGAACGACTTTCTGTACTAGTTTTTCTTGTATTCGAATCCGATTATGTTTCACTGATCGTAGAACTCGAAAGATATAGCTGCCCTGAAACATAACCAATCTCTTATACTCACTGCTAACCCTTCTCTACACCTCCGTAATCCATGGAATGGCGTTTCCCCCATTGGATTGTATTCCGAGAACAGTTATCTCCACCTCATCGTGTGTACACTGTGTGTATTGTTCTAACTCCCCATTTGATCATCCGACGGGGAAAAAGATGGCCATTTGCGCCAAAAAATGGAAATTTGAGCCTGAATTATTGTCACGTATGTCCATGGTTATTTGCACCACTACGGTGCAAATAACCACGGCGCTCTTGTCTTTGGCGTCCTCCATTATCTTGCCTAGCAACAGTCACTTTGTGTATAGAACGAGTCACATCAGTTTCACGAAATGTGCCACCACGATTTCCGTCCAGGTCACACGATCTACGCCAGAGAACGTATTTTTGAAAAAAAGTGCACCTGTTTCGGCTCTGATCGTTGTTGACTCATTCTCCCTCGCCCATCATAGACAAGCCGTTGGGATGAGAGTGGAGATAGTTATGTTGCACTTAGTTTCCAAAATTCTATCCCTAGTGTGCGAAGATAGGATCCCGCCCACCCATCAATTATCTCAACATTCAAAAGGGGGTTTCCCCATGACTCATGTGAACTACTACCACAACTCTATTGCACTCCATCCACTCTACTCTCATCGTTCTTTCCAGTGAATCATCCATTCAAGGGTTTCTAAATCGGTAGAAAATGCATTTCCACTCCGTCTGATTGACTCGGAGCTGTTGTCTGTCGAACGCAGAGGCAACAGCTCTGCAGATATCAGACGAATGAGGGATGCACTTTACTACCGATATTAGAAACCATTATCCATTCATCGTCCACCTCTTCTTTACAGGAACGTCTCTCGGCTCGAAGCTGAGAAGATGAATGAGAAGTCGTCTGAGGAGCACAGTCCACTAGAGATGCAATCAGTCAAATCATCAGACTCCATAATCTCCGATTCGGACGCCCAACAGGTAAAATACAAGAGAGCGATGAACATTTGCGCCATAATGGTAAAATGGACTTTGCGCCATCGTTCTCGTCGTTTTCAAGGCATATTTGTTCATTCAACCTTTCTGGCATGAATGTCCATGGCGCTGCTGTCTTTCTCCCCGTCAAACTGGCACTCAACATCATTTGTACAATTATTCATTTTGTAGAAGCGCGTAACCAACTGGAAGGCCATCATCATTGCCACTATTATCACATTTCTTTCTTCGGTCGAGGGCAACATGATTGGAAATGGAGAATGGCCCTACATGAGCACTGTAAAAATTAGGGGTTCTAAAACGGTATTAGAGTTTATTCGTCGGCCGTCTAATTCACCAAGAGCGGTTGGCTCACTAATGCGATGGACAACTGCTCCACGATATTCAGACCAAAGACGAATGCACATTACTACCATTTTATAGAACCCCTAGTAAGAATGCTCTGCCTGAACACATTTGAATGCAAACTTATAGTTGGATCGAGAAGCAACGGCAAATTTCTACGGATTATCCAATTCAATGAAGTTTTATGACCAATAATTTTCCTCCAAACAAAAATTGTCTAGCAAGCTTGGCCATGCAGTATTCGTGTTTGTCTTCGCCTTCTGGGCTCATCGTTACAAGGCTGTCAAGTGAGTTGACGAGTCGGTAGTAGGACATTTCCGCACAAGACCCCCTAGGACTGATCGAAACATGGACAACCTATAGTGATTTCGAATCGTCTTGATAAAATAAGCATCTTTTGCTCAGGAACATTTTTCATGAAAATCAAAACTGGCTGAGTTATGGGCTTGTGCGGAAATGTCCTACTCCCGACGAGTCTACAATTACTTGTGTTACATAGTTTATTAGGGTTTTTTTTATAACCGACTACTCAAAAATCATTTTTATCTACGTGCTGTTTCGTCGTTTTACTGATCTTTAGGCGCGATTTATCATATGACTCACCTGGACAGTTTATAGGGAAACGAGGTGTTGAGTAATAGTTACTTTACTATGGATGGCTAGTACAAAGTAGGGCTTAAAACGGTAGTATTAGTTCATTCGCCTGTCGTCTAATTCATTCAGAGCGGTTGTCCAACTCATACTATAGGTAACAGCACCATGAGATTTAGGCCATAGACGAATACGCAGTACTATCGTTTTAAAAACCCTAATACAAAGGTTACGCTTGTTCATTAACATTATGAGGTGTATGAAAAGACAGCCTTTGAAATTGTTTGAGTCGTTTTGTTGGTTGTGTTCATCCTACTCAAATCCATTATAGATTGCCGCTCATCGTGGGCCGATTGATCCCTTTAGCCTCGTGTGGATTATATCTCTGCATTGAAGTACGAAGAGAAACAACACTAATGCCAAATCTCTTGTTATTTCAGTTCTTCCCAACGAATCGTCGTTTCGTTCTTCTCTTTTGTTATATCCTCTTTGGAATCGGAGCCGGTACGGATCATCTCTTGAATCTCTAAATGAAATGAATGAAATGGATTAGAGTTTCTAAATCGGTAGTAAAGCGCATTTCCCATTCGTCTAATTCACTCTTAGTGTTTTTATATCGGACGGAAAATCGATGAATGAGAAATGAACTTCACTATTGATTAAGAGACCCAAAATGGTTGAAAGAGTTTCAAATTGCAGGCAGTGCTCCCATTCTGCGCAATTACATTGCGTACAACAGTACGGACGATGACAGAGGAAAGGCGTTCGCGGTCTTTTACGCCTCTGCCATTTTAAGCATCGTTCTAGGACCAAGTACACACACACATTAAACACAGCGATGCATACACATGTTCAGTGACGCAACTGGCGTTTTCGGGAATCGAGTATCCCGGAAGGCAGATATTTGATAAATTCTACTTCCATATTTTTTCGGGTTTGACCGAGAAGAATTTCAAACAAGAAATATATTTGTTTTCAGCACCTCTATACATTGCTACATTGACGAATATTGTCTGTCTTGCCATTCTCATTATATTCTTCCAAGATCCCCAATATTCTGTGGAAGAAAAGAGAGGTGTTAAAGGATTTCAGATGAAAGACAGGTGCGCCAAGGACATTTGCGCCATAACGATGAAGTGGATAGTTGTACCAGAACTGCCCATTTCATAAATATCTGCAAACGTCCCTAGTGTGACTGTATTTCGTCCAGGAATTCGTCCTCATTGTCTTCGTTTCAGAAGCCCGCACTCCCATAACATTGAAGAGAATCAAAGAACTGATCGGTTCACTCAGATTCGCTTCATTCTCATGGCCGCTTGCTAGTGAGTAGTAGAGACTGTGAATCGGCTTCTTTAGATGTACATTTCTTTTCTAAAACTCTTTCTAGAGCGGTTGTCTTTATTCAGGGGAGACAACCGCTAGACAAAGAGTTATAGAAAATGAATGTACTTCGTGAGCCATTCATGGTTTGAGTAAGGTGTGGAAAGCAAGCTGAAGTGCATTTTTTATGACGTCTAATTGCCTCGGAGCGTTTGTCTCTCTCATGTGATGGACAACCGCTCCAAGGGAATTGTACGCGGTGAAAATGCACTTCTGCTTGCTTTCCGAACCCTACTAGTGAGTCTTCCATTGACAATCCTCATTCATCCATAAATTAAGTTGTCATTATCCTCGAGAAGGCCTTCTCCAATCTCTCCGTTGTCACTATGTCATCGTCAGTTTTTCCCTTGCTTTCTGTAGATTAATGAGTGTATTCAGTAGGGGGTTTCAAAATATTTAACAATAGTAAATTAAATTTGCCATTATCCTTTGGCTACTGTTTTGTCACATGGAGTATTGGACCGCTCAAAAGAGATGTGACGAATAATCTCGGCAGAATGAATCTCAAAGTTCATTCCGCCTCTCTTCGTACGGTCGTCTCTGATGCATAGAGACGGCCGTGCGATAAAGAGCGCATAGGGATGGAATGCACTTTGGGATTCACCCTGTCACCACTGTTGATTTTAAAACATTCAGTACTGTCGGTCCCTTGCTCATGGCTATCTTCGCCTTCGATGGAACTCAAGTCATTCTCATCATGGCTATAGCACAGATTGTTGTTGGCGTCCTTGCCCTCGTCGTCTCCGCATCGTTCTTCGTACTCAAGAAGAGGTCTGATATTATTGTCCATCACAACTGAACTATTGTCCTTGTCTAAACTGCTGAAACCTTTCCGGAATCAATAGCGGCGGTCAGAGAAACGACGTAAAAGCACGCAAAAATGAGAGAGTGCAGTCGGTCAAAAATGTAATGAAGCGTACACGGTAGAACAGTTCGGTTTGGACGCAGAATACCAACTAGAGATTCAAAAGCAATAGCTCTCCTATAGCACGTGCTTAGACAACTGCTGCGGGAAATTACAAGAATCAGAAATGCATTTGACGCTTGCTTTTGAAACCCTCAAAGCAGCACGCAACAATATCTAATTAGCTGATTTGCAGAATATCTCTCGGCTTCTTCTTCCTGTTATCTCTTGTGATTGTGATCCTCTTGTATATTCTCACTTATCCCTGGCCATTCCTGGGATATCCTCTCGAACCTTTCAATGGTGAGAAACTTTGCACAAAAATAAATACAACGAAGCAATATGTTTAGCCACGACGGGCACGGGATGTAACCCTCTGCAGTACTCGTGGTGTGACACTGCAGTGGTAAGTAATATGGGGTCTAAAATTTCTAAATCAATAAATTAGTCGTCAATTCTTTCCGTGTATAAGGGGGTGACAAAACATTTCTTCAGATTTCTCCTATTTGGTTATTTATTACACCTATCGTCCCCAGGAAGCACAGTGGAAAATTTGCTCACGGTGCGCACAGTGCGCTTATTTTCCACTGTGCTTCCTGGTGGACGATAGTAAGTATACACTATGGTTGGCAGTTATCTGTGTAGTCTTTCAAGATGTTAGTCGGTCTAGACATTTATGAGTTCAGCATAATTATTAATGCAATATTTATTTATTAAAATTCAACAGTTTACTTCTGTAAGTGCTAGGGTTGGCAGTTAGTGTACGAAATCAGTTATGTTTCACCGTGACTATATATATTACATTTATAAGAGCTGTGAAACATATCCGAAAATTTAGTCATACAGCCAACCCTAGTACACACTCACTCTGAACTATAAAGGGAGAGAGAAGATGGAGTGGGAAGTGGAACGAATCTATTCTTACAGAGAACTACACCATGGATCTTCCTTGTTGTACTAGTTCTTGTTCTGGGAGTCGCAATTCCTTCGTCGTTCATCTCATTGGACACAATCTACTCTCGATTACTGGGAGATATTGATCAAGTGAGAATTTGAGACCTCAAGTGCATTCCTTTTCACTTACTCGAAGTGGAGAGGTTGTCTCTCGCAGCTGATAAATAACAGCCCGAATGAATTAGATTAGATAAAAAGAATGAACTTTATCCAATCAATATCCCCATTCAGAGTCTCATGCAAAGTGTCATTGTGGTGGCGGAGGATGTCATCCAAGTACTGGGACCTCTCTATGCATCGTAAGTATCAGGTTTTATAAATAGGTAGCAAGGCGCATTTCTCTTTTGTCTAATATAACCCACTCGGAACGGTTATCGAATGTGGAGACAATCTGCACATATTAGACGAAACATCAATACAGTTCACTTCCGATTTAAAAATTCTAGTAAATATTTCGAAAGTCGTTGACTAATTCAATCAAACCCTTTTACAGAGGTCTCTTCACCGCGAGCGGATTAAAAATCCTTTGGATCGTTAACTTCATCATCACTTCCATTTCACTCGTTGTATGGTTGGCTGCATGGAGGCCATTGAGCAAATACATGTCCTATTAGACTATTTGACTAGATGAATCTGAACAATACCACCACTATTGGCAGAGCGAATCTCAGAGTGTATTTTTCTCTATTAGGGGTTCAAAAACTGTAAATTTGTCGCCATTCTTCTCCGGAGCGCGGTTGTCTCACTCCATGATAGACGACCGCGCAGCGGAGAAGAATGACGACAAATTTACCGTTTTTGAATCCCTGTTCTCTATGTGTTCTCTATGACTCACAGAGACAAAATACACTATGTAATTCACTCTGTTCAGGCGAATACCACTTATACATATTTATTTCATTTCTTATGAAGTCGAACCTTTCAGTTGGAAACTGGATTCGTTGATTGTGTGCTTTCCATACATTATCTGTGTAGTCTTTCAAGATGTTAGTCTGTCTAGAGATTTATGAGTTCAGCATAATTATTAATGCAATATTTATTTATTAAAATTCAACAGATTACTTCTGTAAGTGCTAGGGTTGGCAGTTAGTGTACGAAACCGGTTATGTTTCACTGACTCTATAAATATAAGTTATACAGTATAGCATCCGTGAAACACATAACTGATCTCGTACACTAACTGCCAACGCTAGTAAATGCCATAGAAATCTATACTGTGAATAATTTGTTTTGATTTGTAACTATTTGAATTTATTTGTAGTTGAGCGTGCAATTGAAAAGTGATTCATTGGTGCAATGGCATTGGTGAATATTACTGATGTTCTGTTAGACCACGCTATTATACAGAATACAGTCATCGATGTTCCACCTCATTGAATGCAATAAGTGTGTGCCATTCCATGTATGAGTCATGCAATTGCAGTGCATTACAGTATGACTCATTCTGTGGTTTGTTTGTTTTTTATAGTCCCTCTCTCGTTCCAATGATTCAACATGTCGCAGTATTTGTATTCGGATTCCGGGATCACAAGTTCCTGATTCGCATGTGAGTCAGGCTAATAATCACACGTGCGAAAGTACAAATCCGCGCGTTTTCATCACCGTTGATCCAGAAGATTACCTATAATCGCGGGCTAGGGGGGTTCTAAATCGGTGAATTTGTCGTGATTTATTGTCGATGTTGTATACCTGGGAGAGACAGCCGAACTGCGGAGAAGAATGAGTACAAATTTGGCGATTTATATCCCCTATCGTGATCCGAATGATTGCGTTCGCAGAATGCGTTCTCTGTACCGTTTTTGGGTCATTGAGACACTCACCGCCACTTTATGCCTGCTCCAGTGAACCCGGAAAATATCTTGTGCAAGGTAGTACTTTAGCACTATCCAATTCTTGTATGCGTGACCCTCGATGAAGCCTGCATCTTGCTGTAGAAAATCCGAAACATGGCATTTCGTCACATTTTTACATCCTTGCAGGAATTCACAAAAGTGCACTTTTGTGAATATGAACACGATGCATGGTGATCTCATTCGAATAGTACGCACAAAAGCTGCAGAGTACTGAAATCCTCATTTGAGTATGGCGAAACATAACTCTCGCGAGTTTCGTCCTGAAAGATTTTCGCAAGAATCTATCTCAATATTTGCAATTTGTGGCTCAGCATCTTCATTACACTGTAAGAAGTTGACGCATAAATCGCAATTGCACTGAAAATCTAAGATCACAGGTCGGACTACACATTTGTAACTATAATTTAGCTCATGTTATCACGCGTTCTGTGAGAGAACCGACATTTGTAGCGAGGATCCGGTACAGAAAAAGTCAAACATTTTCTAAAAATCCAAGAAATTAAAATTAAGTAATATTATGTAAAAGAAAATTTATCAGCACATCAGATCAGCTTTTGAGGCATTGGATAGGGATATTTTCCCTTTTGAATGTTAAATTGACCGAAAACTTTCAGAAAATCATCACTTTCTTCATTTTCAAGCATATGAGCCCAATTTTTTCCACAACGTGGAAGGTTCACTCGCAATCAAAAGAAACATCTAACATGGCCATAGCCTTCCTTTAAAGACAATGGCAACAACATTCCCATTTTTGAGATATGCCACTTTTTCAGAAAAATTAACGTAACTATTTTGGGTCTCACTAGTGCGACCACATTTTTTCCATATTAAAATTTTGCACGCAATCACCTACATTTTGAGCACTCTGCCAGCTTCTATCGCTGGGGGAAACTTGAGTTATGAATTTCTGAATGTTGCCGATTCGATGAAAATGGTCAAATCAACGATATTTCAGCGTTTGTATATCATTGGAAAAGTCGTTTCAGACAAACTTCTTTCACAAAAGTTTCTTGTATTGATGTCCACTTTCGATATTGGTACTGAAAAGTGGGGGTCATGCCACTGACCGAAAGTCCGTTTTTGGACATAGCCGAAAATCGAGAAAAGTGAAAAATGACCCAAAAATCACTCCCGATGTAAATTTCGCTGTGCGATTGCTTATAGTCTATGGACTGAGGAAGGGTACAAGAACGGTAATAAATTGCTGAATACTACTGACTTGGCACTGTAGCTTTCCAGTGGCGTGGAAGCAGTCTGGGAGGCCCTCGAATTCTTCTTAATGCTTCTACAGTCAATTGTGACTCTGCTCCTAACATCGACAGCGCTTGAATGGCATCTGCATTGCCAGCCGTGTTAGCGAAGTACAGAGGATTTCTGCAACCTTTTTCATTTAAAGTCCGTTCAGAAATTTTGGAAAGAATCCCAAAATCCAACCGTCTCGCAGGCGTGGAAAGATTCACGTTTGCGCCATAGTCGAAGAGGAGAGCAATGATCTGTAAAATGAGTGAATGTCAGCCCGTATATTGCACGTGAAAATATAAGAATTCATAATCATGGCTAAATTGTCCGATAAACTATTATGGTAATGAATTGGTCCCAACATCGAAATTTCCGACTTACGCTGTTTAGCGATTTGGCAGGCTGCCAAATGCTTCACCTTCGAATTCGCTGGGATTTTTCGTTTCTTGCAACACGCTTCGGAGTCCGGCGAATTCGAATATATAGAAAAAATTTCAACCTCGGGAACGCCAAAGGTTTTGGCAACCTGCCAAATCGCTAAACAGCGTAAGTCGGAAATTTCGATGTTGGGACCAATTTATTACCATAATACCAAATGGCACGCAAACGGGAGAGTGCATAATAACAAATAGACAGGGCGTTTGTTTTTAGCATTTCAGAACAGTTTACATGCATAATATTAGTGTGGGGGACCGAATATTAGTGTCAGCTATTTCATTTTTTCGCGTCATTCTCTACTCTGCCCGGTCGTCTTGCACTTGGTAAAGATGACCGCACGGGGAAGAGTAATGACGAAGAGTGAGCCAAATATTCGAAATATTCGGCGTATTCGATATTCGGCGTGTTTGGTTCCACTCTTCGTCATTACGCTTCCCCGTGCGGTCATCTTTAGCAAGTGCGAAACGACCGGGCAGAGGAGAGAATGACGCGAAAAAATGAAATAGTTAACACTACTATTCGGTCACCCCACACTACATAGTATGATCAAAACAAAATATGTTCAAACCTT
>JACMIF010002440.1:6939-18083 GCA_014805445.1 Diplogasteroides magnus | reverse complement strand
TTGATCCTTGAGATGTTGCTGATCTTAACACATGAATGGTCGTCTAACGAGAGGTGCCATCTTTCTACGTGCATTTTTCGGAATTTGCGTCTCGGTCCAGGGGGCGACCAATCGGGATCTCGCATCCCAACTCTCTTGCCCCCGGACTTGTCTTTTCATTGAGCACAACCGCGAAATGTCGCATTTTCCGAGGGAGACGAGTCTCGCCCTAATGAGTAGCATTGAAACGTCAAGGTGACGTCTCCATTCACAGCCCTCGTCTCTCGCCGAGCTCCTGTCTATCCAGTCCTAGGACCAGCAGCAAGTCATCCGTCCAGTGTGCCTTTAGTAGGTGAACGGGTGGGGGGGGGGTTGAGAAAAGTGGGCGGGTCTTAGAGGGTGACTTAGGACTCCCCCATTCAGTGGCTCACATTTCTCGTTCTCATCACCATGTTGCGAGCGACGATCCTCCTCCTCCTCATCCTAGCTTCCGCCGTGCAGTCATTTGTGAGTTTATTACGGTATTTCTCTATTTTCTGAGCAATCTGACCTACCCAGGTGCAATTTTACGGGAACAGTGTGGAGTAGATGAAGTCATCCAAGCAGCGAGAATATTGCTGAACAAGCGTGTCCACGTGAAAACGCTCAGTTGTACCTATGAATCCCCGGGCCCAAGAGGACATCATTCTGGTCGTCATTGTTTTTCACGGTGACTACAGACACCGAGAGAACGCGGAACAATTGAAATTGTGCTCCCCCAGCAGACAAAGACTGTACGTGTCAAATCAATCACTCAGTCTTGTTTTTCCGCATTGTATCACGCACAATTTGTCACACCGTCTGATGAAATCATCGTTCTCAGAAATAACGCCCAAAAAATATTGGTGTGATCATAGTTCATAGTATTTCGTCATCTGTACATCAGATGAGAATAGTACTGTGCATTCCAAAAATTGGTCTTGCTTCATTTCTCTTAACTAATGTTGACGTGGGTGTTTGCGCAGTTCCAGAATGAATAAAAGCTGCTAATATATAATATATAGGTATATTTGAGTTCAAAAAGGGGTCAAGAACTACGATTTTAATAGGAACAGACGCTTCTTAAATTTCAAGTGGATATTCCATACGCATTTTTGTAAAACTATTAGTGAATTATTCTAGAGAGGAAGACTGAATGTATATTTTTTCAGAGGACCTGCGCCGGCGAGCCGTTCCCCGGCTGGACCGGGCACATGTGCGTCGTGTGCAAGTGCGACATGACTCCAGCGGCCGCTGATCAGGTGGGATACCGTAATCATATGCTACCCTAATCACATGTATAATGCTCCGAAAATCATATAATATCCTACTGCAACAAGATTTTGCGTATCTGACACTATAAGTATATGGTTGCAAGGTTAATTCGGCATACAAATCCTATTGCAAAATGACGAATGTTTCGACTCTTGCAATTCAGCAAAATGGCTTTGCGCTGCGCGACAACAATCAAAGCAGCACCGAATTAGAACATTGGAATTAAATTTCATTTATTTCCCATGAGGTAAAGAGCCCAATCAGCTACCCACGAGTGTTTCTCACGCGGTATAATCGGTATATTAATTACTTCAATACCTATACTGTAGGATAATGTATAGGTATCAATAGAATGGGCACTTATGCAAAATATATTTACGCTCTAATTCCAGCTTTTCGTTCACAAATCGTATGTTAAGATTATACTTTAAATGGAAAAAGTCAAATTTAAAATTGATGTTCACTTCGTCGATATGGCTCAAACATTCATAGCACAGCTGCCCCTCGTCCTGTTTGTTCGAGTGTAAGTCAAGGCGCTATAGATACTTGAGCCACAATGATGAAATGTACACTTGCGCAGTGCGAATCACGGCAAAAATGGTGCATTCATCCACTTCACCATTATGGCACAAATGTCCGTGGCGCCCTCTTTGTTCGTACTTCCTTCCGTAATATGTTTGTCGGCAACACATGTTAACATGTTCTTTGCTGTTGATGTGGTAATTAGATACAACATTGCTCCTTAGGTTTCGGGGCGCACTAACCAATAATAGTGTTGAATTTCCCCCGCGTTTACAGCAATGTTAAACACGTTGAGAGAATTAAAACCCATGGGTGGGGTGTTAACAGGGCATTGATGGTATAAAGTAAAAAAGTATGCATATAATAAAAACAGTTCATTGATGAAGCATATTCGATGCCATAGCCACTATTATCCATTAACTCAAAGAACGTGCATCAACTGATCTCGTTAGAAATTGCAGCCACGGTCCGAACGCTGTGTATGGACGCTAATCGAGCACCTCCACTTCTGGGACTACGAGTGCAGGTGAAATTTGGGCGGTACTTTATCCACTTTATGTGTTATGTTTCAAAGCTACCATATATAAAACTTCTGTGAAACATAGCCCATTGAGTCAAACAGTCAAATGTAAGATGAACGCATATTCCAATCCAATGACCCAAATATCACGCAAATTTGGCCAAATACAACCCAAACCCAAGTATTCACCCAAATTATTATCAGAAATTCATTTGTACTTCCTAAATTGGCTTTTCCAGAAGGGAAATCCACCGTCAGTTCGACATTCGCCGAAGCTTCTCGCCATTCAACATGGCACTGCACAATCTGTGATTATTTCACCGCTATCACCCCCAATTGCCCAGTTTATCCAGAACAAACCATGACCCAAAAACCAAACCCAATTTCTTGCCCTGGGACGTCTTCAAGAATCCTTAGGATACCCGCTCACCCTCGAAATCATAACACTTTACTATTAGTTAACAGCACCAAATTCCCTGACTGCTTGTTTTCTATCATTCGCCTCTTCCCACGCGATCAAATGACTAAATGAGTGACCGATAAGGACAGGCTCATATGGCATTTCTCGAATTCCACCTATTTCGAAGTTCCCCCACGTCACAGTCTTCGTCGTACTGTAGGTATCCCCTGTCCCTTTGGGTCATCTTTCCGGTGGAAAGTGAATATTGAAAAGGTCACTTCTCTCTGAACGGTAGGGGGGGTAGCGCTACCAAAATAGCCCCCCTACAGGAACACAACGTCATTAGGGTTCGCGGCTTGCATACTCGAGCTGTTGTCTGTGAATGCAAATCCTTGTTCTCGTCACTTGAGCTCCCCTGACATGCACGAAAATTCCGTTAGTGCTGTTGTGGTACATAGTACACGGTAGGGAGACCACAAGGACATCCGATCCGTCTAGTGATTCCAGCACGGTAGCGTCATTTTCACCTCACTGATCTTTTGGCTGCCATATTGAACGACTCGGAAGAGATTTCGAAGGTTGAATGTTTCATAAGAGACACCCTTTCGTGCTGGAATCACTACGCAAGTCTGGCATGGCATGTCCTTGAAACTTCCCCCTGAAGTTTCAAATTCTAACGTACTCAATATTTTATCATCACGAACTTTCCGCCGACTTCCTTCTGCTTTTTTCGGCCTAGTCCTTCACCTACACGAAACATTTCAATGAAACAAAAACATTAACACACGCACTTTCTTGTCGATCCTTAGCTTGGAAATGCTCCTTCCATTGCTTCACTTTGTCGTTCTCACAATAAACTCTGCTTGTTACGCTTGCTATGCAAAGATCAAGATAAAGTTCGTTCCGGCGAATCTGCGGCCGAAGTTGTTACTGTCAACCTTGCACATTATACTCACTAGAGCTATTATAATTGTTGTTCGGCTCATTCCTCCAAAGCTCCCAGGAGACGGCGATTTCATTTGCGCGTTTTGACTACGCATTACTCAAAAGCCTAACAAGTAAGACATCGAATGTGGTTGCTGGGTAAATATGTACACTATAACGAAGTCAAAACCCGGAAATGCTACGGCGAAACGCAATACAGATAACTTTCCCCGATCAGCGGTGTCTGGTGTGCCTACTTTGCATTTGCCTGCTTTGTGGGTTATGTTTCAAGTTTTAACTTCAAATATTTAGTCATCGTGAAACATAACACATAAAGTAGTCAAACTGCGAACCATAATACTGACAATGTTGAGAAGCGGACTGTGAATATGTGTTCGACTAATTTTAAAAGACATGCGAGTCAGGCATACAAATGTGCAGACACTGCACATTGTAGACTCGAATCCCAACGCGCATTCTGTTTCCCTACATCATTCGGAGAGGTTGTCTCTTGCCTCGCATGTGCAACCGCTCGTCCTATTCACGCCAAAATGGTGAGAAAAAGGGAAATATCAGCCGTGACTCCTATCAAACCCATATAAACTGAGGAGGGGAATCTGCTGCAGCAGTTCCTTGCAGATATGTAACTATATTATTAATAATTGAAATTCCGTGAGTCATTCGCATGCAGACTGAAATTTGTGCAATTTGTCACGTTCGCCACTACGACAGTGATTTCATTCCATAAGCCAAATCCGAGAGATCCGTGTGGGTAGAAACTTCTCCACACTAAATTTGATTGCGGTGGCCGTGGTTAAAACCTCGCAGCAATGGCCAACACGCTTAAAATGCCTGTGCGTAAACATCAGGGGTTCTAAATCGGTCAATTTTTCGTCATCCTTCTCCGCAAAGCGATTGTCTCACCCCACGATAGACAACGGCGCTGCGGAGAAGAATGACGACAACTTTGCCGATTTAGAACCCCCAGTAAACATTGCCTACGTGCAGCGTCGAAGACGGTTTTGAACACATTAGCCCCACACGGGGGAAGTCGAAGAGAGATTATCCATGCGACGAGAGTAATTTTGCATTCTGGGATATACTGTGATTTTGATGTAATCATTTGGCATTAAAGTTCTACAAGAAAATCGACAAAACAACAACTGAAGCCAGAACATCTCGAACAAGTTTCGAAGTTGAAGATATGCTTCGCGTTAAATTTATAAAACGAGTTAGAAAAGTGAGAGAACAAGTAAGAGTGAGAGAGTCAAGATAACCCACTCTCTTCCATAACCTTGAGCTACCGTGTTGAATGGACAGTTCATGCAACTTCTCAGTTGGCACGCAAAAAACTATTACTTGTTATTTGTGGCACTATGGCTGAAATAGAACTTCACCCATTCGAAGAACACGGTCTTCCGTTGCCTAATCTGCGGATGCGGATTTGACGGCCACCCTTATTGAAATGGATTCAGTATCAGTTAACGCCGAATTTCAAAAACAATGTGTATCATGCGCTTTTGCTCCTTCATACAGAAAATCGAACCTACTTTTGTGCCCATTTCCTTTCAAGGCCTGCCAGAAATCATGGCTCGTCTGTACCTGCCCAACTTCCGTCTATCGTTATAAAAACAGAAAAGGATGATCGAATTTGTTTCTAGTTCAAGCTCAAATCCAGAATTCACTCTGGCTGAAGTGGAACGTCACCAGTGGTAGTAAACATCTCCCTCGCGATTTTGGCTATTCGCGGCTTGAAACTGATCTCGGGGCAAATTTCCTGCATTCATGCGCTTTCGCCATTGAATGGGGCAGCTAATCAGTGTACATAGAACATTTTCTGGTTTTTTTGGTGTCATTACTCTCTACGGCGCAGTTATATATCACCATCAGGAAGGGTAAGCTACGGGAGTGAGGGTGAGATGGGTGCACATGATCAAATCTATGCCTGAAACGTTGAATTCATCGTGCAGGCACGAGGTTTCGTGAGGCTCATGAGAAATGTCATCATTCGTCTTGTGATCGGGAAGTAAACATGCCATGGGTTCTCGCTCGCAAAGCTCAAACTGTCAACGAATCGCTGTGCTTCGGAATAAAGTTAGAAGGGGTGTTCCAAATCGGTAAATTTGTCATCATTCTTCTCCGCAAAGCTGTTGTCTATCACGGAGAGAGATAAACGAGCTCCGGAGAAAAAGGAAAACTCAATTACCGATTACGACAACTAATGAGCTGCATAAAATGAAAAGTTAGTGCACATTTTTTCCAAAAGCGAGATTCTGAGTCTTTAAAGTCTTCATTCCGGGGTCAAGGGGATAATCCAAGGGGGATGTGTTCCTGCCGGTGGACTGCTGGGCCAGTCGATTAGGAGTTACACCCTGGTGTTCCAAGCGTTTTCTCCAGGGGATCTTTGTTCGCGGGCACCGCTACCAATTGCCCGTTTTTTTTCTGATTCTGAGTACTCGATTAGTTCATAAATGTTTCTGTTTACCTATTATACTTATTAGCTCAAGTTTCAGTTTCGCAAGTGCATCTATCTACATAACTTTCATGTTGCAAGCATTTGGAAATCCAACCATTACACACATATGAGTATGCTGTTGCTGACGTACAATATCGTTCTGTTCTTGATTCGAATGCATGAGAACAGCAAGCCCACGATAAAGATGCATTCAAATGGATAAGACATTCGCGCCATTTTAACATTACGGCGTAAATGTCCACGGCATCTCATGTCGTCTCCCCACGAATTAAGAGACTCACACTCTGTAGATTGGCAGTCGACGTGCCCCTCCTCGATCGATGAGACACCGTGTCCCTCAGGACGTCCCACGATGACATGCGACGGGTGTCCTCCCTGTAAATGATAACGACTTGTATAATCTACTTCTTCTTACAACACCTCTCAACTCAAGATATGTTTCACCAGGCCTATTTCAGACTGTTTTTGTCGATCCCTCATTTTATTTTTTATGTTTCACAGACTCTATATAACGATTTTGTCCCAAAAAAGGTTGATGGGGAGAAGTTGGATAACATCAATACCAACAATATAAAATGCACTATTACCTTTGTAAAGGAGATGAATGTCTACCCGAAATTGCAAAAAAAGAAGCAAACTAATAAGTTAAAAATGAGATTCATCGCAATTCTTTTTTTCAACCATATTTCGCTTCGCTTATTTATTGCATGGTTTGCTCTGCCTATATTATATTTGAGTTATGTTTCACAGCCACAATATCATTGATTTTTTCGGCGAACTATTGCTGGTACTGTGTGACATGACAATCACATACATATTTCATCTACAGTATTATATTCACTGTATCATCATAATAGAGCTTCTTTCATAAATCCATGTCAAATAAGAATTTCGAAACCATCAATGCATACTTCTTGATCGGAACGATCTTGCTCTTCGACGCGATCCTTGGCAGATGAGTGTCGAATGCAGGAGTACCCTGAGGCACCATCCGCACGGCGGAGACCGACGAGGGCAGTCTGAAGTAGGGATCGAAATATGACAAATATTATTGAGGTAAAGTAGATAGTCAGCCTCTATATGTTGAACTTGAAACTTATTCAAAAATGGCTAATGGTCAGAGAAACGACGAAATAGCACGCAAATTTGAGAGTGCATAGTCGTCAGCCAGATGGAGTGTGTGTACTCGGTATATCAAGTTGGTTTTTCACAATAATAAGTGCACCTGTTCTATGCGCTGATCACGATTGGATTCAATTTGTCTAGACGTCTGTGGCGAATGTGTTTCAGAAATTGATCACCTACTTGACATCCTTGAGTGTCATTCCTTCATGGGGCATAAAGATATTAGCGGATGATTCCTCCGTGTACATCGGCTGCCATTCCTCGTCCCAGAATGGGTCCTGCAAACATTTTTCAGTTCTTCTGTTTAACCGTTTTCTGACCTCCGAAATCTGATTCTGTCGGATCAGCTTTAATGTTTCAGGTATGTTTCATATGATACTTAAATAACGAGACAACATGCTTGGCGCACAATATTTAAAGTTGAATATGTTTCACAAACTCTTGAAATACCGAGAAAATAGTCGAAAACGTTCATATTGGATTTGGAAGTTGAGAAAACCAGAAAACACACCTTCATGAGCTTCGGCGTTTTCCCGTAACCCTCGTCCACGATTTTCAGGCCCATCTGAATTGGTTTTTATTATTATTGGGGAAAACGGAAGTGACATGGTGAGTTTTGGACCTACCTATGGATGATCGCAAAGTGTACATTTCTTTATATTGTAATCATGAAACATATCTGAACTCCTCTGTGAAAGTGCGAATTTGAGCTATTTTTCAAATTATTACGAAGTAAACTAATTAAAATTGATTTTAAAAATCATTTTGGACACATTTGAACATGTTCCAACCGAAATATCGATTAAAACATTATGGTCACAATTCCCAATTTGTGAATGATAAGGGCGCTTCGGACATTTGCGTCGGAATGGTGATACTTTAGCCGCACGTTGACGTCGATACATTTCACTATTCTGGCGCGCAAACGGCTTCTTGTTGTTTACCCCCTCAATCCAACCTCTTCGGTTCACTAGTCTCATGGACCCCACAGAAGAACCTCACAAAAGGTTCGAAGGTCCAAATAGTAAGACTCTAGTTAAAAGTACCATTGTTTAATCAATAAAAAGTCCTTGTTCTCACCGCTAAATTCCTGTCCACAAGCATATTCGTCTCGAAATCATCGTCATCCTCACCCCACGGATTCAACAGCTGCTCTCCGACCTGAACGTCGTTAAAAATACTCATTTTTGACGTTAGGAACCAGTGAACCTTACAGAGACATTTGCACAACAATAGTGAAGTGTTAGATGCGCCAATAGCACATATCACTATTGTGGCGCCTAAGTCTAATCACTCAGAGTCAGCGCATATTCTCAATCTCGAACCTTGAGCCAGCCCATATAGCAGACGAACTGGATGCTGGTCATGAAGGGGAACATCAGGTCGATCTGATCTTGATCTTCGTTTGTAGTTTGCAGTTCATACCTTATCGTGAGGCGGCCGGTACTGTCTCGCCACTACGCAGACCAAGAAGTAGAGATGGACTAGAAGGCACACGATGGTCGGGTAGATGAGAGGCAGGGGAACCTGCAAAAACGGATTTTAGGAGAGAATTTGACAATGTGCCATTATTTAAATCATAAAAATCGAGAAAAGCTACCCAGTCGTAGTTGCACAACCATGCGATGTCTGTGCGGAACTGTTTGATTTCCTGGAAAAAATATTTTTACTCAATGACGATAAATTTCAAATATGTTTCACGAAGGGCACATAAATTTGAAACCTTCAAACGTTTAATCGTCAGTATGTTGAATGGGAATACATTTGTGTTTTATAAAAAAAATGTCTATCGCGTTCGAAATGGAGCAATCACGTAGTATGATAACCGGCAACAAATATATAAACGAAGCGACAATATGTCCGGCTAATCACCCACTTCAGACAGATATATCGTGTAGTAGTCGCTTTCGATGTATCCCTCTCTCCTAGCATTGTATGCAGTGGCCAGTGCCCATTGGATGGGAAGCCAATACTTGCTGAAATTCATGTTTGGAGGAGATGTAAGCATGCTATTGTGGTATATAATGTCTGGCGCACTCTATATCATAACGCAACTTTGCATCGCGTCTACCTTTCAAACGGGCACACACACTGGAATGATGAGCATCACCTACAGCAGACAACCTATGCCGTAATCGAAAACAGCTACCTGTACTTGTATTGAATCTGGTCGAACACCTCCTTCTCGTGCTCGGTCATGAAACCTAAATATTTCGGTTATGTTTCACGTTAGCAACAAATAGCAGAAAGCTATTGCTTGTTGGTGGATTCCTGGGACCGTAACTATTCAGAAAAAAAACATCAAATATATCGGTGAATTCCACAAGACATTGATATCACCATTGTGGCGCAAATTTGCATAGCCCAACTCAACAATTGCCTTGGCAACGGCTCCAGTGGTAAATTCCACCATTATGACGCAAATGTCCACGGCCTTGTTGTCTGTCAGCCCAATCATTTGATATGAATAGACCTGCACCTGCAGCCACGACTGTGTCCATTGTCGGAAATCGCTTCCTGGCTCGCATGCTGAGATCGCGGAACACAATCACCTTAACATTGAACCTTCATGTTAGCCGTAATAGTGCTCTGGACGTTTGCGCCGTTCTGGTGAAGGTCCACTGTTGTTGCGCAAATGTCCATGATACAATTTTTCTCATGCTCTATTGTTCTCGGCATGCTCTAATCGTAAACAGTTCACTGTCCTGACGATATTGGTTAATGTTACAGTCATTGTAAGATATCATTATGGTGTAAATGTCCGCATTTGATTTCATTATTCCACACATTCTGTCGTGTCCGACCTGATTGATCTGCACGAATCGCACGATACTTCGCCTGAAGTGAACGGCCCTCTCCGTCGTTCCTCGTACGTAGCAGGACGTCAGCAGGGCAATGCTGAGATTGAGAATGAGGAGGGTTGTTCGAATTGCATAAAAAGGAACACGGGGAGTCCTAGATATTTGCGCCAATGTGGTGGGACAAAAAGATATGCGTGCCAAGAACCGATATACAACCTTTTCATCGTGTAGTCCTAAATATGGATTGTTCTAACAAGGTACACAGTAGGGGTTCTATTCTTCTCGAGAGCGCCGTTGCTCGGCACAGTAGTCAAGAAATAAATCTCACTTGTCCATGAACCCGATGATCTTGTATATGGTGTAGAATCGAGTGAGAATTGCAGTCACGAAGAATCCTGGTACATATAGAATTATATATAGAGGTTCTCGGCGTTATACGATTAAAGGAGCCAGAAAGGGAGATTGTTTTGCATGCACTTTCCGGGATCACTTCTCTCCATTCCCATACTTTCTCGTTGTCAGAGCGGTCTACTCTGACAACGAGAGAGTAAGGGAATTGGATAGAAGTGATAACGAAAGTGCATGCAAAACAATCTCCCTTTCTGGCTCCTTTAAGGTGCCAAGTTTCGTTCCCTTTTCCAGTCGGTACAACGGTCGACTATTAGTGAATCATTTCACAGGGTAGATACGTATAAATGGTTCATGAAACATACCCAAAATGAGGTCCATCGGAATGTAGACTAACCGCGCGTTGAGATAGGAGGCAACATGGTGAAATATGCTGAAATTCTTGGTCAATCTTATTGACAAAATATCTTCAGAATGACCATTCTGCTTTTCATTTAGCGAAAAAATGTGAGATACACCATTAAGCATCCTTTCCAAACGGATTTTCACCACCTCAATATAACGGTAGAAACAACGGTATGTTAAAAAGGTCGATGAGCGTACTCGGTAACTAACAGCTCCGTTCAATTGCATGATAACTGGGGTGAAAGGCACAGCGTGCCGAAAAGTGGAACATCCGACTATTGCAGCGCATCAATATCGCGCACATTCGTGAAACCGCGACGCGTCCCACTGTGCCTTCAACGGGACGCGTCG
>JACMIF010002438.1:0-18090 GCA_014805445.1 Diplogasteroides magnus | reverse complement strand
ACCTGTCCACACCCCATGTTCAAAGGTTATATCCGAGATATTGATGAAAAATTTCGATTGCGAGAGTTTTGCATGTAGAATCCAGCTGTATCTCTTGTGTATTGAGTTTTTGTGAACACATGTCCTAATCATGCGCTAGTTGTATTCATCTGAAGGAGGTACATCACTCAGTGATCGGATAGCGTATTGGTTAACGCGGTGGCCTTGCATGCAAGAGGTCGTAAGTTCGAGTTTTACCACGTGCCAACCCTTTTGCTATTTTTTAAATAATATTTAATGTGAAATAGGATCAAAATATATTCTTATTCATTTTTTTATATATACCAAGAGGGAGTTTTGCAAAATAACCATGTTGGAACTAGTTTTTATATTAGATGATCGCTAATGATGGAAATGAGAATAGAGGGGAGGGAGAGGGTCGTCCCAACTTTCGAGGCCTCGCGGGCCAGTTTATAAGATATAACTTAGCGCAGGTAGAAGATATCAACAAACGGCAAAAAGGATGTTGTAACGGAGCACCTGAGCTATCATTTGAGCGTATTCATATGCATGGGCAAAAATTTTGGTCAGACACCCTGCGGTCTCTACCTATGACATAATACAAAACAAATGGAAGCATTTTTTCAAAGTAAATTAGACGAAAAGTTATTTATTACGATCAAAAATAGGACATCAAGGATGTCTTCAATAAAGCGTTTCGAGGATATTCTTTCTCTTCGAGCTTGATCGGTCTCCATACTTCAGCCTCCCGTCAACTTTTGTTCTTCCCCATCTCAAGAAGATGGACCATTTTCCTATGCCTTTGTCCAGAAGAATTGCACCAAGCGCGGCACAAACGGGAATGAACATGACGATGAGAGGAAGGAGACCCTAATATTGTTTTCATTCCTCTCTTATGGTCGAGCAGCATGATGTTTCTCATTTTGGTAAATATATGTAGGCAACGGCTAATGAAACAACGTGTTGACAAAATGCCTACTTCCATAAAAAATGATATTGTTTTATTGCTGGTTTCACACCACTAGAGAGAATGGAAGAATGGATAGCATATCCGGGAATATTTACCCCTCCCCCTTTTAGAATTGTACCTGCAACGTGAGGACGCGAAGAAATCGTTTTTGCATTAGCACCGTCCGAGAACTGAGTCGGACATTCGATTGAGAGACATAGCTCATTATGCGGCGAGCAAACACAATGAACAGTCCATAGGACACTGCGTACGACGGAGCAGCGCCTAGGAATGCGATGCTCCAGATTGTTCTATAGTCCTGAAAGCGTATCATGTGAATTTTCCACCTCGAAACTGACGTTTTCACTTCCAGGAGAAACGCCGAGGCTATAAACCCTGACTGGTGTTTCTTCTTCGAGCAGATGCACTTCGTTCACTACTTTGTACAAGGCACGCTCGTACTCACAGCGAGGAATAAGGTCGGCTGCATATATCTGAAAGCGGGATCCATTGTCACTTATTGAATGCATCGTTGCATGAACTAACCAATGAGAGCGCGATCATGACGCAGGTCGGAGCATACGCATACATCAAAGCGCTTCTGGTGGTAATTGTTTTCCTGAACCTATGATTATCATCGGTGTTCCTTCTTTTTCGCATTCCTGCTTGTGAGGTAGCGGAAGGGTGAAACCTTGTTATCATGAGATATTGACAGATGCACGCGGCAGGAATCAGCTCCCACAGAGCAAATGAAAGTACGACAATCAACGCGATGTCCAGGTCTCCATAGAATTTGGGGAGATAAGCAACCGGACCGTAGCTGACGAGCACGACTACTTCTTCTGTCATGATCAGTGCCTGAAAAGACACTATGTATGGTGACTTGCTACTCGAGCTCTGTATGAATACCCATTGAAAATTTTCAAGAAACATTGTTCTATTCAGCACCCTTGTCAAGATTAAGAACTCACGTGTTGTCCGAGTCCGCAAACCAATGAGAGGAGCATTCCATGGATAGCTCCCGTTATGAGACACACTCTGAGCGAAGTCCAGTCTGTCTTGTAGAGGACTGCCGCATGGAGTAGAAATGCATTGAGAGCTAGTCCAGTGATCGAAATGGCTGACATTGTGAGAAGCGTGAGTTCTCTGAACATGATTCCAGCACGAATGACCATAGCCAATAACATGATGCTGGTTTGTATCCTTTCATTACTGTCTCTCATATCACGTAGTCTCATATATGGTGGCATGACACAGCAACTGCAACCAATCACTTCCAGCCATATTAGTTCCTAGTATACAGCTGTGTTTTGAAGTCAGCTTATTTCCCGCGAGTGCTCCTAATAAGCATTATTTATATCTATGGAGATGCCGACCATAGAGCAGTCTGTGCGTTTTTTCACATCGCTATAGAAATCGGGATTTCAAATTCTGAACAAAAAACCCTGAATGCGCACGAGGGATAAAGGGGCAACAAGTAAAAAGAGGAAATTATGATGCCAAACTTTCAGTGCTTGTCGTATGATGATTTGTTGCCGCTGCTATGAGCTCTACCACGAACTTTTTCTTAGTCTTATGCGGTTGATTTGTGTCTCGATAGCATATAAACGTCATGGTTACGCTACAAATAAAATTCCTCTATTTTTTAAAATTGAATCTTGAAATATTCACTTTTGAAAGGTTTGTCTCTTAGCACGACAATATTGCGGTGGCAATATTTTTCTGACGTCTCTCGTCCCCGCACACTCTCTCCCCTACCATAGACCCCCTTCCCCGAGACAGACGAGGCATCCTTCTATGGCAAAGCCCCTTCAATGAAGGAAACTACAGTTTGAAAAAAAGACGTGGCGAACGAAATCGCGAAAAAAAGAAAAGATCATTCTCGCTCTCTTGAAATGATTTCCAGGCAGGAGTTTTTGTGTTCTGGCCATCGCATTCAACAACCTCGATATCACAATTCACCAGCACCCTATGAAGAGTGTACGAAAAACCACGGAAAACCAAAAAAAACCCCTTTGAGATGCTTAAAAGACGTGCTAGGGAAACGTCTCCCATTCCATACACATTCCTGGTTCAATCAAGTTCCATCAGAAATAGAAATATAAGGTTATCACAACATTGAATGTCGTCGAGGCTTTACAGTCTTTATTCGAGACAAGAAACTGGAGTATGGAGTATTGGTACTCGGATAATCAACTTGGTTTGCTTGAAAAGTGCACAAATGTTGTCTTGAATGATCACTATATTGCGGAAGTCGCCCTGACTGATTTGGGGGCCACCTGATTTGCAATAACAGAAGTAGTGATAAAAGAACGCTGCTGATGGCTACTGTTCCCGCAGACCACCAATTGCAATACATACCTAAACATTCGTATAATATGCAATATATGTTGATTTGCCAACTTTCTGTAAGGTTTGATGTAGTAAATGCTCACATAGGGTGCAATAGTAGGCATGAGACTTCCGATCTGCACAGAGAAAATATTTTTCGAGTCTTTCATTCACATTTTTTATCTATTATATTCTCCTTTTAGTATTCCAAAATAATATAAAACACTTGCCAAGATAAATGTATGTCTTAGCATGGGGTTTTGCAGAATGCCATATTGATATAGGTAGAATATGACATCCGCAACAGCTACGATTAGAGGAAGAAATATTTCCACGGTTAGAGCCTGCAAGCGAAGCATAAATTTTACCTATTCCTTAATGAGTTCGCAATAGTTAGGATATTAGACTCTCGAAGTATCATACATCTCTTTTCTCGAACGCATTATCGACAGCCTATAATCAGCTGGGACAAGAAATTTTTTGTTTGCCAGAATTCTTGCACCGCAAGAAATGCAAGAATCGGTGCAAGAAAAAGTGCAAGAAAACTTTTTACAGTTTGCTAGGAGATCTGATATTTTTTTATTTATCTGAGCTGTTTATGCTCAACTTGTACGATCATTCTGTGAATCTCTTACGTTGCCGAACTCATGGATTCCTGAAATGCGTGAGGATTATATATTATATGAGTATTAGAAAGGATTCAAAGCTTTATTGAGAAATTTTACTGGAGAAAGGACATAGGAAAGTTTCCGAAAGCACTGTTGCCTTTCACCCTGAGGGCTTAGATAAGATTTGCGTACCTTCTGCGAGTCCAAAAAGCTCATAACCCTCCGACGAATTAGCGCTATGCCCACGGACACGGCTACACAATATAAGGGAATGAGAGCTGTTGCAATTGCCGCAGACGGACGTGACAGATCCATAATTCCTCAACAAAATAACCATTATTTATATCATTACCTATGTGGTTCGTCAATAGTCTGGAACGGACTATACCTTTAATTCAGTATCAGTACAACGTGAAACAAAGATAATGAAGATTTTACTACAGACATATGATGAGCAATACCTGTTATAGGATGCCTTTCAGCCTGGCGAAGCGTTTCCGGCATGTTCGCTCTAACGTATTCGATAACATCGCTTTCGCTGTCTGCCGAAGAATAATAAATATACTGAATATAAATATTTAGTGTGTACGACGAGCATGCAATAGCAGTCTTAGTAATCACTGTTAAGGCTCGATATTTGGATTGCGGCGAGAGAGTGCGTGAATGAAGAGAGGCAGAGATAAATCGAGGCGTTTAAGCCAGAGCTTTAGCAGGACTACGCATGTATATAATAGTTTTATCTGCGCCTCTGCATATCGCGCACTCTCACATCTCATCCAGGATATCGATTCCCTCCTTTATAGCCGAATAGTTGAGGACGGTAGGAAAGTTAATCTTACCCAGGCGCTAAACACGGGTAGATAAAGTAGTATGCATATGATGAGAATGACTGCAGGACGCGGCGCCGGTTTGGTCAACACCCAGTATCGATAAGCAAATGAGAGGCCGATGAAGAAGACCGATTGAGGAAGAAGCATGAGAGTAGCACCTTCAAGGTCATTCTTACATGGAGATTTCCTTGGATCCTCCCTTTTCGGAAGTGAAAATTCTAGTAGCAAAGTCGGTTATAGATTGACCTTACTAATAATCAATAAACAGACGCCAAAGTAATCGCAATTCTATGCTCGTGTTTCAATTAACGCGTGACTCATTTCACTACGAAGCTCGTAATCTGCATAATATCTAGGTCGAAAGCCATTCTTTGATCAACATTCGAGCTTAAAGGCACTGTACACTTGTCAGAAAACTCTTTTATGGTTGGCAATTATCTTAGCGCTCAATATTCTTTACTTTCACTTGTTAAAAATATTGAAAACAACACGAATGACCGTCTTGATTAGAGCTACAAAATTACAGTTGACAGTAAATCGATACATCCAACGGTTAACGAGAAATATACTTTCAATAAATGGTCCCGCACGAATTTCCGCTGTAATCGATATATCTCGTTAACCGTTGGATGTATCGATTTACTGTCAACTGCAATTTTGTAGCTTTAATCAAGACGGTCATTCCTATTGTTTTCAATATTTTTAACAAGTGAAAGGAAAGAAGATTGAGCGCCAAGATAATTGCCAACCATAAAAGAGTTTTCTGACAAGTGTACAGTGCCTTTAATTTGTTTTATTACTTCGGCGGCGATTATGGTAGACACATTTCAGGTTAAGTTTCACGGTGAGAATATATTCAAATGTGGCCTCGAAACATATTCCCATAAATTGGTCAAATTGACAACAATAGAAGCGGAACTCTTACAGTGCATGGCATGACAAATTCTCGAATCCATTTTCCCACATAAGCCCAAATAGACGAATATGACAGCGTTGTCATTCATATAAACTCTAGAACGAATTATTTAAATACATGAAAAAATATGAATCAACCCAGTCACAGAAAGGATGCTGCAAATATTCCCAAACAAATCGACCAGCGCAGTATTCATTAGGACGATGGAAAATGATTTCATGTGAGCTGGACTGCTGAAACACAAATGTTTTGTAGCCGTTTTTGTTAATTTTTGAAAAGTCAAACACTGACCTTTTGCGAATCGCCCAAATAAATAAGACATTTCCCGCTATTCCGATCGAATTTGCCGTAGCCCATATAGCCAGGATGAGAGCGTCGAACATAACAACCATAGTGAAGACTGTACGTTGGCGACTGAGAAAATAATATTTGTCAAGTATACCGTTCCTCTCACGATTCGTCGGCATTACAGGCCTGAACGAGCACAAATTGTCATTCCTTTTCAAACAACTGTGAGAAAAAACGAATTCATTTCACATAATATTGCCGCAAATAAGCAAATGTGGCATAGAATCTGTTAGGGTGTGATAACACAGAGATAGAGAAATAGATAGAAAGTATCGGGTGTACGACAACTTCTTTGTGTGTATATTTAATTCCTCATTACGAGAGTTCACCTGATTGAGTCACGTCAAAAACTATTTATTATTTTAAGATGCGTTTCTCAACAACACTGGTAGTTCGCTTCCTACGTAATATCATGAGTACGCAAAGTGGATCGACGATGGGGAAGAACGAGCTTATCATAAAAAATCCTGATCCCGACAGGCATATATTCGCTCCTACAAGAACATCACTTTAGTCAACAAACAACCACTGGAGACATATATCTTACGTGGTGCATCGGACAGCGTTTTGACCTTTCAATTGAAAAAATGAACAATATATTACCAGATACTGTTAGGAAATAGGATAGCACGATGGGTAGGTAACAGAACAGTATCGCCGTCTGAATTTGTTTAGTGCTAACCATTCCCGTAAATCTTCCCGGAAAGAAACCATTCGAAACCTGGATAACCAAGGATGCGAACAGTCGCTTCTGTAGCCTACGGGTCTTGGCGTGTATCGAGGGACTTCTGCAAAATATTAATTATATATTGGTTGTATTCTCAGGCCTTGCCTCATTTTCCTGACGATCAATATACTGCAAACAACTATGACGATCATTGTGCCAAGCATAAACATGAAAAGAGCCCCGACAGATAGAAAGACCGCTAAGGGTTCTTCCTTTATGTTAGCGCACAAGAATCCGATTTGGTCGTCCATAAAAGCAATGTTGGCTAGGTTAGACAGCTGCTCAGATGCAAAGCGTCTAGAACAAGATCAAATTTGGTTATATAATAATACTACGGTCACGTCACCTATGACGTTCGGTGGGTAGAAACAACACGAGTGAACCAGTATAGAAGGTTATATATGCGATATTTGCGGCTATTGCCACGAATCTGCATTGGAAAACTGTGAATTGCTGAAGAAAGGCGTTTCTAAAAGTATAATATTTTTGTGTGTGCAAGGTTTTTTAATGTTTCAAAAATATTCTTTATTGTTTTTTGAATAACCATCGAATTTCGAAATTCTTAGGAATCATTGAGGGTCTCTAGAGATGTTTCGGAAAAATAATGGAATAATAGCCGCCTAACTAAATCCGTAAAACATTAGTAAAAATTGAAAATAACTACAAAATTGAAACTTTAAATTTGAAAGTCAATTCGATTCGCAAGAACTGTACGCCAAAACAATTGTTAATTTAAACCTCGTTAACTGTTGTAGCCGATAAATAAAATGAAACGCAAGCAGAAGAAAAGGTTCGCATTTAATAGCTGAATACTCTAAAATCAGGAAGATTTCCAGCCATCCTGAAAGGGAGTTATTGCTTGCTGAAAAAAGATGAATTTACCTCTATGCGATGCAAAAGTGCCCTTTCCGGAAGCGAAGACAAACGCCGTATCCGTTAGAAACATTAACTAAATTTAAGCATTGAAACGCCTAATTCGTCCAATTTTGTAACTGGTTGGACCAGGAAATGTATCAGCGACGTCAGCATGTTATTGAGAGAAAAGACAATGAGCAACTCCCGGTAGCGGTCGATTGAAACGGATCGGTAAATGCATGATATAAAGATCTGAATGGTCCCCTCAATTCCTCTTTTTATGCCACAAAGACATACCACATTGACGATAACTGATGTAATAGCTATGATGCCGTAGAACGAATTTGAAATGGTGTCGATCAGGACGGTTTCTAGCACAGACGTCGTCATTTAAAAATAATGTCACCTCGTCTTGAAATGTTTTTATTCCCCGAATTTGAGGACTTCGTCATTCATTTTTTTAAAACACGCCTCAAGCAAGGAATATGAGAATTTGGGCCATTTGAGCGGGATCGCATTATGGAACGTTGTCGAAAGTTGTTCAGTTCTAGCCGTCTAACTTCATTCCAAGCAGTCCATTCTGCGAAGTGAGAGACAACCGCGAACAATGAAGTTAGGCGGCTGGAACTGAATGGCTGTTAATAACTTTCCGAAATGTGATTCAAAGCAGCTATTTGGGCCGCCGTTCGGTGCAAAAGAACACAATCGCCTATTTTCTCCTAACTGCCATAAGAAACACCCGATTTTGGCTCTGAAAAAATTCAAATAAAAATTCACAGTGAATACGCCAGTGAAGCTATTGGTATGCGGTTTCTAAGACGAATTATCTGTAATACCGGATCCAAAAGGGACCCCTCTGTCAGTACTTTGTCAAGTTGGTGTCAAGAAGACCAAAAGTGGTTTTTCTGAATGGATATCGGAAAAGAAGTTTCTGATATACTGCTTTTGGCCCATATCCCCATCTTTCGGAAATAGCATGAAATCATATTTTTCTCCAACTTCATTTTCATGATCTCAGTTCAGAAAATCATAACTCTGTTCATTTTCAATATTTTTCATATTTCTTTTTTCCATTCGATTCGTCTTGAAGAGTACTTTCTGAAATCTCTTCAACTATTTCACAGAAAAATTTTCACGAAATCTTACTTCCGAAAAAGCAAAAAATCGTTTTCACTAGCTCGCATTCAGTCGATCGCCCTGAAACTTTTTTCCACAATTGTTATTCGTTTTATTCTTCTATCCCTTAAAATATCTACAAAATGCTTTGTTTCCGGTTCCGAATTTCCTAGACAACGGTGATGAAAACAACCCCTGAATCTCAAGAAATGTCTTATTTTGACCAAGTTGACCATTTTCAAACCAGCATAATTCTTCAATGACTTCGTTTCAGACAATCTTCCAAAACTAAGGTTTCTTATTTTGATGTCCTCTCTCGAAATTGGTGCGAAAAAGTAGGGGTTGAGCAATTTTTTCTCGAACATAGCCACCAGAGAGGTCGAAAAAATGACTCTGAATGACCCCATACTTTTGTGATAGAATCTTATTGTCCGTTAAAAAAGATTAATTTTGGTGGGTATCCCAGCTCACGAAATGCATTTTGAAGCAAGTAATGAGCTTTCAATCATTTGAGAAAATGATAATTTCATGGAATATTCGGAATGCATTTCATGAGCTGGGAAACCCACCAAAATTAATCCTTTTTAACGGACAATAATATTCTATCATAAAAGTATGGGGTCATGCAGAGTCATTTTTTCGACTTCTCTGGTGGCTATGTTCGAGAAAAATTGCTCAACGTGAAAAAAAATAAATAAAAAAAATTAAAAAATTGCCCCTACAATTTAGCACCAATTTCGAGAGAGGACATCAAAATAAGAAACTTTAGTTTTGGAAGATTGTCTTAAACGAAGTCATTGAAGAATTATGCTGGTTTGAAAATGGCCAACTTGTCAAATTAAGACATTTCTTGAGATTCAGGGGTTGTTTTCATCACCGTTGTCTGGGAAATTCGGAACCGCAAACAAACCATTTTGTAGATATTTGAAGGGAGAATTCGATAGAAGAATAAAACGAATAACAATTGTGGAAAAATGTTTCAGGGCGATCGACTGAATGCGAGCTAGTGATTTTTTGCTTTTTCGGAATTAAGATTTGAGAAAAAAATTTCTGTGAAATAGTTGAAGATATTTCAGAAAGTACTCTTCAAGACGAATCGAATGGAGAAAAATATTGAAAATGATCAGAGTTATGATTTTATGAACTGAGATAATGAAAATGAAGTTGGCGAAGAATATGATTTCATGCTATTCCCGAACCATGGGGATATGGGCCAAAAGCAATATTTCAGAAACTTTTCCGATATGCATTCAGAAAAACCACTTTTGGTCTTCTTGACACCAACTTGACAAAGTACTGACAGAGGGGTCCCATATTACAACGCGTCCTAAGGTAATTTATGAGAAAGATTACTCGGAAGTTTTTCGGATAAAGATTTCCGAGTGTATAAGCATCATTTTTCAGAACACTATAAAAGAACTGAGAAGAAAGGAAATGTGGCCGACTTTACGAGGCTGCTTAGAATTAATTGCACGATTATTGGATAACACGCACTCATTATTATGTCCAAGTGGACTGTTTTTCAAAATCGCATTTTTCTATAAGAAGCCTGCGTAAAACATATGTCAAATCACGTCAGCTAGTCAAACTACGAAATACCACTCAAAAATGAGAGAGCACAGTTGGTCAAAAACAGTAGTGGGTGTACTGGTAGTGTATAGCTATCATTTAAGAAATATCATGATCACCGACGACCACCTGCCCAGAAAGGCAATCAGATATTTGTTTTCAACATTGGTAATAGTGTTCTATATTATTGGGTTAAAATGTCCCTTAGATGTGCAATGCTTCCCTTGAACAGCTTCAAAATAAGTCAAAAGTCCAAAAAACATACTGATAGAACCTCTCCTTCTATCTGGTTCACCTTCGCGGAATGTTTACCTTTGGAAAAAGAAAAGTGTTTTTTGAAAGGAACAGAAAGGGACAGTAAGATACGAAAACAGAAATTGAAGATCCTCCTCTTCGGCAAAATGTGTAAGAAATTGTTTTTTACTGATACCGACCAGGGCGCGATAGGTGCTGCATGGCGGTAGAAAGATGAAGATTTCGCAAACATTGACTGTAGAAGTCATGTCGAGATGATCGAATAACATAACGCAGTGTATTTTTAAACATTAGATGAATCATATTTCTCAACAAACGTGTCGGAAAGTGAAAGAGAACACGAAAAACATGTCAGTCGTTATGGTTGAAAGGCATGATCAAGCAACAGGGTTGGCAAAAAAGCAACAAGGGTGCATGGTTTTGACAGAACATTTTTTTAGTATACTCATTTTAAATCAAGAATTTCAGTACTCAGCACTGATGTAAGAGTGCGCATCATAACAGTGTTAATGATTGCTGCGTGTAGTGTTTTATTGCACGGTTCTGTTCACTATAAAGCAAAGACGGGAAGACGACACCATCTGATCCAGTATTATATGTTGTTAGCAGCACGTCGTTGCGACATATGGCAAACCCGGTGTTATCTGTCTCGAGAAGACTTTGTCGAAGTGAAGAAATATCATAAAATTTCATCGAGCATCGACAGTGTTTAGCAACATTTCAAGTAAACATTGACGATTTAGAGAAGTAGAATGAATGCGTAGGGAATTCCCAAGCCACTCTTAGTGCTTGGTGAGCTTTGTTGCCTCGAAGGGTCCGCACTTGACGAGTCCGGAAGAGGCCTAAATGAAGTTTTATTTATTATTCGAGGATTAAACGACAATATTAGGTTATATAATAATACTACACCCTCAGAAGTATATTATCCTATGTAAAATTGTAGTATGAAGACGATACTCACATCGTCGATGTCGTTGACGGCGGACTGAACGAATTGAGTCACCAGCTGGCACTTGTCGAAGGAGTCGGCGACACGGAATTTGACAGCGAACCTATGATGACATTATGAAATCGATTTCGTGATCATGAATAAATGGACGATTTCGTAATCTTGGTGAAACCCACAGTCCGTTAACGTTGGCAACCGAGTGATCGACAGCGTTGATGGCTCCGAGGGAGACGCCGGTCAGTTCGGAGAATTTGGCAATCTTGAAACAATTTCTTATTCTATGTCGGTGGCACAAATTTTAGATATAAAGTGTGTCTATGACAATTATAGTTGAATAGGATCCTACTTGGTTGGTCGTTGCACTCTAACCACTGAAACTAACATCCTTCTGCATCTTTGCCAGGTCTTCCGCGAGGTCGGAAGTTGAGAAGGGCTTGTTGGAGACGATTGTGGCAACGATGTCTTCCGCAACCGAGCGCTTTCTGTAAAATTAAGAGCAATTTGTTTTTAAATATTACTTTTCTCTCCATTTGATCTCTGATACGTTAAGCCCTCTTTGTCCCTGGTGAATTCAAGACTGTATCCCGCGAAAACATTAGTCATCGTCGATTGCTAGAATATCCAGTGCACGAACCTTCTGCTGCTTGCGTTCTGAAAAATGAATGTCATACTGTGGGGTACGAATGAGCACATTGATATTAGGAACTGTCATTTAGGTGCACAAGAACATAAAACAATGTCGTGTTAAAAATGCACAATCCCTAAGTGTGAGGTATGCACAATAATACTGACTGGTGGGGCTGCGCCGCAAGCCTCAGCAGCGACGACAAATGCTATGAGAAGGAAGATCTTGGCAAACATGTTGACGGGGATTGAGATGAGAAGAACTGGAAGGTTGATGATGGTCTCTCTGGAAGATGTTGCTTATATACACGACACCTGCCTTTGGATCAAACAAGATAGGATGACACAGGGTCGTTATCCCTGAGATAGCGTCGTCTAACAAACGATGTTCCTCAATGTCGTGTTTCTTCGACAATGGGTAGCCGTTAAGTGAAGTGCCTTTAGTGGATTCGTTTTTGTCAAGATCGTGCCAGAACAGAAAATGCGTGTGACGGTTTCACCAAATGTGCACATTTCTGTTATGTGAGGCTAAGATGAAATTATGATTAACAAAGCTAGGCTTTAACATCCGATTGAGTTCCAGCTCTTCGTTCTCGAAAATTTTAAGCTTTAACTACGCGAGTGCCGCCGATAACCTTTTGTTCATGTTATAGAATCCGTTTTCCATCTGGGTGTTTCCTTTTAGGAGATGACTACTAGAGTTGGCAAGTGGGCTCACGAGCGAGCCGGTTCAATGAACCGGTTCACTCATTTCGACCGCGCTCTAGAAGAGCTGAGAGCTGAATGAACATAGCGGCTCGCGTACCGTACGGTTCGCGAACCGCATGTTGCGGCTCATTCATTCCATTTTCACCCCCTTCAATCGATTGTTTCCTTCATTCTACAGTGAGCTGTTTGGGCGAACCGGTACGCGAGCTGAAATCGGCGAACCGGCTCACTCATTTCAGCTCACGAACCGTATGAGCGCGGCGTACCGCAAAATGAGCCCTCTTGCCAACTCTAGTGACTACTGATCATATCATTCACCACTTTTACGTCACAGACAATGGAACGTTGACTACACGAGAGTTCTACGAGTGAAAGACAAATACGCAGTGTGTACAGCAGTTGTGTCAAATATGTGCTGATCATTGATTCTTCACAATTCACTATTTGACGTCACAAATGACAACTGTCCATAGGTTTTCACAAGTGTTCGCTGTGTTCATTCGTGCAATAAAGATTCACGCAGCCACATCTTCGCAAAGAGACACTATCGGAAATAAGTCACCGGACAAGTATTTTTGATATCTTCGCCCAAAGTTTTCGAAAAAAATCTGAAATTTTCTTATTGACTGTGCTGCTTTTCGTCCTACTCGTCGTAATTCATCTTCTCTTCATAAATAATCTTTAAATAATACTTCATACTCTTCAATTTCGAAGGTGGCTTTTTTGCCCCGTCGAACTCCATTCGCCCCCGTTGAACTATCGTCGCTCCCTTTAGGCCGCTCAAATGCGCGCCGCTACAGTAACCCTATCTGCACAACACAAAGTCCACTTGGCCTACGGATTTCATTTTTTCTTCGTTTTCTTTCAATTTATCGTCGTTGCTGTTCTTCATCATTATCTATAATTTCGTTATTACGTCCCAATTGGTCCTATCTTCGTCATATTTCAACCTGGATCACACATGTTGCGTTTCTATGGTTTAATTACCCAAGTTTGAGATCGACGACCGACTTGGGCGAGTTCTCCTATTTTGCCTCTTCGAGGAGAACTTACTGACAGTAGCAGTTTCCTGTCCTTCGACTTCACCGGCCACAACAACCGAAGAGGACCGACAATCACCACAGTTTTGCCCCTATTCTCGTAATTTAAATTCTTTTGCCAAAATACATTATTTATCAACTTTTGCCTGAATAAATTTTGGCTTTCTTTTCTTACATGTTGCTGTGTGGAATACATGGGATTGAACCTGTGCTACCACTTTTGCATTTCTCTCACTACAAATCAACTTTTCTCGTACTCGAAGAGTGCTCAGCGTTCTTGGCAATTGGACATCGGCCGATTTAACGATGAGCTCAATGTTTCCCATCCTCGATCCCCTCGATGTGATGCTGTTTCTACGGCAAATCGGGAAGTTCACCCAAGTCTCTTTCACTTCGCGCACAGTGCGAACATATTAATCGACACTTGGCCTTGCTAACAAGTTGTTCTATGATCTTCGCCACTTTTTCTCCATGAGCAGGTGTGTTATTCGACCCACGTCTTTCGTCATTGCCATTGTTACTCAGAAAATGAATGTTCTCGAGGTCCTCAGGGAAATAAATGAAACGACGATGCATATTGTCACTTGATGTACTACTTTCGTATGGTGACGTCCGTGCTAGATGCCATCTTGTCCAACACCGCTCAGAATTCGTTTTATGGTGCAGCGGCTATTGCTTCGGCTACCGTCAACATCGTATGGGATTTACATGTGTTGATTACTATGAGTCATCCAAAGCACACAGGTCTTTATCTGGCGCATTTATCGCTTCACTTCAATCGGCCGCTACAGGGAGCTGCTCATAGTGTTTTCGCTCAATGACATACTGACATCGTTAACACATTTTACGGTTCAACCAGTTACTAAAATTTATGAAACTGACATCCGCGCATTCTTTGTTTTAGCTAATATTTCTAACGGATTCGCAGTTTGCCGTCGTTTCTAGAAAAGCGGGCACTTTCGCATCGGAAAAAGGCGATTATATCATTTTTGAGCAAACGACAGTCGGCTTTAAGGATGGATAGAAATATCCCTACTATTATTCTATTCAGCGATTTCTTATGAGCCATTTATCTTGCTAGCTTTTCATTTCATTTATCGATCGCATCAATTAACACGGTAAGGATTATATTTTGGTGATGTCGGACAACTGTTTTGTTCAGAAACGCCTTTCTTCACCGATTAACGTATAAACAATGTAGAATCATTGCCGTAGCCGTAAATATTACCTATTCAACCAGCATTGCTATATCACTAGCTTCATTTTTACCTACTGAAAAGCACAGGTGAAGCTAAGTCTAATCGTCAATACAAGGAATTTTTGTTTTAGACGCTTGGCATCCGCGCAGTTGTCGAATTCAACAGGTCTTGATTTCACGAATGAACGAATCGGATTCTTGTGCGCGAATGTTCACGAAAAACCGTGGCACATTTTCCTAGCCGTAGTGCTTATTTTTATTTTCATGGTTGGCACAATGATCGTCATAGCCCTCTGTAGCGCATTAATTATTAGAGAGATGAGGTAAATTTTGATGATTATTTTTGTAATGAATATCAAAATAACAGAAGCCTCCCAATGCATCGCAAGACCCGACGGCTACAGAAACGACTCTTCATTTCACTCGTTATTCAAGTTTTCGTTTTTAAAGCAATATTTTCTAAGAGAGGCACTCAGACGGCTGTTCCTATATTATTATGCTACCTTCCCATATCTTTATCGGTTTTTATACCTACATCAGGTTAGTTTTTCGTATTTTATGGTTTGGGGCGCCACATGTCGTTCCGAGTGTCCCGTGTTCAACCCTGAAAGATTGTTGGGCGTATATAATTCCCCCCAGTGACAAACGCTCGAATTTAGGGCGTACTTGTCGCGTTTCACCCTAAATAACTGATTGTTGCTACAGGAGTGAACGTAGAACTGTGGGGATCAGTGTTCGTAATGGTCAGCGCATTCTATCCCATCGCCGATCCACTGTGTTTGCTGTTCATTCTACGACGAAGGCGAATTGTGGCTAAGAATTGGGCCGTCCATGTTGCTACGTCAGAACATTGAATTGTGGTTGAAAGCATAAAATGGCATACACTAGCCATATTTCGTGTAACGAAAGAGCATCTGTTTTGTATCTTCGCAAAAAGGCGAGTTGGAAAGAGAAGGAATGCGTCCAAATAAACTATTCGATTCGTATGCTAAGCTCATCATCAGTGTTTTCTTCTCGATTTCGATAACGTGAACCACGTTCTTTATGCCAAGGAGTGGTCATAAAGAACGTGGTTCACGTAAAATTGGAGCCTCTAATTATTATTTGGCATCGAAGAATGTGTCGTCTATAATAGGATTCTGGTTCTGCTGACAAGGGAACGGTCTGTGGACCTACTGAAATTGGAACCTGTGACCAAGGGCGACGGATAGGAGTATGCTGAGAGTGTAGAAAACGGATAGTGATGGAATCTATTCACTCTCCATTTTTGAGAAAATCGGCAAGTTCGATTGATTCGTTTGTTTCTTCAAACACACATTTCACTGCATGCAATAGTCACTGCTTCCAATTTTTAAATCCTCTCCAAGAGCACGTGTTACGTCGGCCCTCAGACCGTTCCCTTGTGAGTAATTCTGACGAAAAGCGAGCAAACTTTATTCTTATGTGCCGAATTGCTTGAAACGCTAAAGAATCACAATTATTCAAATATTTGACTTGCAGAACGCAATAAATACATTGTTCAAAAAAGTTTAATTGCAATTCCAACCATTCAATGTTCAACTGTTTTATCCTTCCCAGGGCTGTTTCTGATTCCAGGGCCACTTGTGCCTGGCCCAAACTCTCTTCGTCGCTTCCCATGCATCACCTGTATTTCAGCATTCAAATAGGTTGATTTCGCCTCCTTTCAGCTCACCAAAGAAACCTCGGAATTGTGGTGCTTCATAATCATAGTCATCCCCATAAATCCCAGAGGGATCTGAAACGTATCCTTTTATCTGGTATTGGAAAAATCAGCGTTCTCAATTATATATTTACCTATTCGCTTATGTATTCATAATTGCATTATTAATGTGACGACACATTTCATGATATAAATTGGGCATCGGAAAATATACTGGATAGTTTCGGAGATATCGACAAGTAATCAGTCTCATGAAACATACATGTAGCTGCAGCGTGGATGAGAAGGAAGAGGACCAAAATGAGAAGAAGACACTTGGACATCGGACACAACCACTATGAGAATTACAAATGAATGGATCGTTCATGTGTAAAATCGTTTTCCCACAAAAATAATCAGTTGACTTTTTGTAAACACGTCATTTCAATCTTCTGTTTTTTATTATGTCACAACCGTCGTCCAAAAAGCAGTTGTCTTTTGCTCGTAAACACACGCGTCCGTCAACGCTACAGTGTTTGCGGCGTAGCAAGAGTGGACTGACAATGAGTGTGATGATTAGCAGTCAGATTCAACGAGATAAGATATTGTTAGTTTTAATTTGAATAACCTGAAGTCTTTTAAGTAATGCGGTTTCACCTGGCGCATGTCAAACGTCAGCTCTGGGAGAAATACAGTGTCGTGAACTATCGCTAATGTGATTGTATTCGTTGTTAATCATATGCTTACCGCCACGGAATGAAATCATCTTCTGGAAGGAACTCTGTCAATTATCTTGGAAGGACCCTCTACTGAACATAAATGTGGCTGAGTTTGTGACTATAGACTGCAGTTCATCCTCAAAGCGTTTACGCTAATAGGAAAATCGTGTATCTATTTTGTATCTTTACTTGTAGCCTATCAGAATAGATACACAACTGTTGAAGGCTCGTCGTCACATGCATTTGCTCTTCTGACACCATATTTGAGAAAGAAGGCCACTAACGGCACTTCAATAAACGACTGCCCATTGTCGAACAAGCACGACATTGTGGAACATCGTTTGTTAGAAAGCGCTGTGTCATGTATTAGGGTGATCCAAAAGTCTTTACACTTTTTCGATTTCTTTGAAATATCTCGATGGAAACTGCGTTCCATTATCAAACAGCTATAGCATAAATATGATCAGGTCCTCACATGTTTATCATAAGTAGGTGATGACGTCACTCCTTCCGATGTCGTCATGGCAGTCGATTTTCCCAACACCAATTTGACCCCCCAAAACTTTCTTCGTGTCATTACTACTTTCCAAGTGGTCGAATATTCGATGTTAGATATTCTAAAAATAGGTAATCATTTTCCGAACAAACCAGCGTTGTTAGGGCTCATGTCCTCAATCCATATGAAAGT